>PVIY010062703.1:0-10726 GCA_004026745.1 Myrmecophaga tridactyla | reverse complement strand
CCCAGACTGTTCTACATAAATCAGATCACATAGAGCAGTTTACTGCTGCCCCCACCCAAATGCCATCTATTCCCAACTAGTTCCACAGGTCTTATGTTAATCCTATCTCCTACATTTCCCCCTTTTTATTTTATTAGCCGAGGTGACTGTGCCTGTCTTAGGTTGCCCCTTAGGCTCTGAAGGAAGGGACTTACCCATCATTGGCTACCAGTCAAGCTCTCTGACTTTGATTCAGGAGGGAGCCAAGAGTTTTTGCAAGAATCACATGGTTAGCGTGGCTTTGCTTAGTGACTGTGCCTGGCTTAGGTTGCCCTTAAGCTCTGAAGGAAGGGGCTTACCCATCGTTGGCTACCAGTCAAGCTTTCTGACTTTGATTATTTGTTGTTTAACACAGCTGAGGAGGAAGAGAAAAAGTATAAACAGCCCCAAACCTAACAATGCAGTTCCAGTGACTGCAGCCACTGTCATAATTCCAATGATTCCAATGACAGCTATAATAATGAGTCCAATTAGTCTCTTAGTCCTTTCCAGATATTCTTTTGCCAAATGGATCAGGACTTGTGTTTCTGGAGAGGATTGCCAGGATCTTGACATCTGCACCGGCAGCCAAATACCTCTTCTTCTCCTTGCTGCTACAATCGTCTCATTTTCCTGCAACATAAATCCTTGGAGACAAGTGAATACAGAATAATTCTTACAATGAAAAGTTTGATTTCTTATATGTATATAGTGTTTATGGCTGCTATTTAAAGAGAAGTTATAGTTACTAGAATTTGCTACAAAGATTGGTCCCAGTCCTAGGAAAATTTCCCATAAATTTCTCTGAATAATGTATTTATCATCCCAAATTTTGACACAAATCATAAACTCTGATTTAGCCTGCCTGTCCATATAGTCTCAGTTATCTGAGACCCCACAGGGGCCGCATCTTACAATTCCATAGGAATCATTAATTATGATAACTGCTTGATCCATATGACATAACTGCCATTGATTCCAACTTTCTTTCCCATCTAACAGGCAAGTATCATTTGTTTCCATAGAGTCATGCATACAGGTCTTTCTAAAAATGGAAGAGTTAAATTTGACACCATTTTTCTTCTTCCTTAAGTAGTTTTGGAAGCCTAGAATCTACTGGACCTGGGAATCCTAAACTAGTATTCAAATATTTTGGTAAAGTTGGATTGGCCCATGTTAGGGCCCACAGCAAAGGTGGGCCATTACCCATTTAGTTATTTTCATCCAGGTTGGCATGTCTGGGTTTTATTCTCTTCAAGGGAATCCAAACTGAGGTTCTGTCATCTGTAATGACAAAAGCAAATTCCCTACCCCACACGTTTATCATGCCTGGTTTCCATAGATCATCTTTAATATCTTTCCAATAGATTGGCTGTAGCACGTGGAGCAGCCTCTTGTCGCCGTTCTTGTGCTTCTTCTTGCTCCCTTTGCTGCCCTTCCCCATGTGAGGGGTGTGGCTGGAGCCGGCCACCCCGGGGGTCCCCTTGGCACAGACCTCCGCGTTTGGGCCCATGGATCACCACGGCGTCAGGAGGCAGGGCGGCTTCCAGCTTCCAGAGGTCGAATTGCAGCTCGGCTGGCCTCTCCAGCTGGAGGTGTTTCCACTCATCCAAGGTGAGCTCTTGGGCGATGCCCCCCCACACCACCACGCCCCCCCTCCCCAGGGAAGTCAATAAAACCAAAAGTTGGTTCTTTGAATCAATCAATAAAGTTGATTGGCCACTAGCAAGACAAAGAAAAAGAGCAAACAGATAGAATCCGAAATGAGAAGGGGTGTGTTACCACAGACTGTGAAGAAATTAAAGAAATCATAAGAGGATACTTTGAACAACTATATGCCAACAAACTAGACAACTTAGATGAAATGGATAATTCTGGAGACACACAAACAAGCTACACTGACTCAGGAAGAAATAGAAGATCTCAACAAACCAATCACAAGTAAAGAGATTAAATCAATTATCAATAATCTTCCTACAAAGAAAAGCCCTGGGCTAGATGGCTTCACAAGGCAATTTTATAAACATTCCAAAAATAACTAATACCAATCTTGCTCAAACTTTTCCAAAAACTTGAGGAAAAAGAACTCTACCTAACTCATTTTATGAAGCTAATGCCATTTTAATACCAAAACCGGGTAAAGATGCTATAAGAAAGGAAAACTACAGACCAATCTCCCTATTGAACATAGATGCAAAATTCTCAATAAAATATAAGCAAGCCAAATCCAACAACACATTAAAAGAATTATACACAATGAACAAGTGGGGTTTATACCAGGAATGCAAGGATGGTTCCACAGAAGAAAGTCAATTAATTTAATATAGCATATTGAAAGGGAAAAATCACATGATCATCTTGATTGATGCTGAAAAAGTATTTGACAAAATTCAGCATCCTTTTCTTACAAATACTTCAAAAGGTAGGAATGAAAGGTAACTTCCTCAATATGATAAAGGGCATATATGAAAAACCCATACCCAGTATTGTACTCAGTGGTGAGAGACTGAAAGCTTTCCCCCTAAGATCAGGAACAAGACAAGGATGCCCACTGTTACCACTATTATTCAATATTGTGCTAGAAATTCTAGCTAGAGCAATCAGGCAGGAAAAACAAAATAAAAGGCATCCAAATTGGAAGGAGTAAAACTCTCTTTTGCAGATGATACTATACTTGGAAGACTCTGAGAAATCTACAGCAAAGTTACCTGAACTAACAAACAAATTCAACAACGTGGCAGGGTATAAAATTAATCTGTAAAAATCAGTAACATTTTTATACACAAGCAGTGACCTACCTGAGGAGTCAGTTAAGGAAAAAATTCCATTCAAAATAGCAACTAAAAGAATCAAGTACTTAGGAATGAACTTAACTAGGGACGTAAAGGGCTTGTACACAGGAAACTACATAACATCGCTAAAAGAAATCAAAGGAGATCTAAATAAGTGGAAAGACATTCCCTGCTCATGGATAGGAAGGTTAAATATAGTTAAGATGTCAATTCTCCCCAAATTGATCTGCAGATTCCACGCAATACCAATCAAAATACCAACAACCTACTTTGAAGATTTGGAAAAGCTAATTACAAAATTCATCCAAAAGGGAAAGAGACCCCAAATAGCTTTCTTTAGTCTCCAGTATGTTAGGGCAGTTAGAAGTAAAAATGTAAAATTGTGAAATTGTGACCCATGTCAAATTCTGAAACTCTGAAATATTTTCTACAACTAATTGTGCTTCTGTGCCTTGAAATTTTATAGCTTTATATATATATATATATTTCATGCAAAAAAGAAGGACAAAAAGTAGATTGGGATGATAAAAAAATTTAAGCCCTCTAGCCTCCTATACTCTGGAGCAGCTAAAAGGAGAAATCTGAGAGGATTGTATGGTAGCCCATGACAAACTCTGGGATCTGTCCTGTAAATACTTGTTGGACAGTGCTTTGAAAACTATTGTTTGTTTTTTATTTCTTAGCTTTGTATATATGTTATACTATACAATTAAAAAGTTGAAAATAAATAAATAAATAAACAGAGAGAAACAAGTGCTAGAGAAAATATGGAGAATGAGATGTGCCTATTCACTGTCAGTACGGAAATGAGAGGTGCAGCCACTTGGAAGGCACGCTGGAGGCTAGGGGTGGGGTTGTCATGTGATACAAATAAATTGAACGTGAATTAATGGAAAAAGGTGTGCCATGCAAATTTTAACCAAAAGAAAGCAGGAGCAGCTATGCTAAAATCAGACAAAATAGACTTTAAATATAAAGACATCACAAGAGACAAAGAAGGACACAATATATCAATAAAAGGGCCAATTCACCAAGAAGAAATAACAACCATAAATGTTCACACTGCCAATCAAGGAACTGCAAAGTACATAACATAGACATTGGCAAAACTGAAGGGAGTGATAAATGTTTCAATAATAGTAGGCAACTTTAATATACTACTCTCCTCTATAGATAGAACAACTAGTCAACGGATCAGCAAGGAAATAGAGACCTTAAACAATCTGATAAATGAATTAGACCTACAGACATTATATAAGTCATTACATTCCAAAACACCAGATTATGCATTCTTCTCTAGTGCTCATGGAACATTCTCTAGGATAGATCATATTCTGGGGCACAAAACTGGTCTTTATAATTTTAAAAACATTGAAATTATCCAAAGCACTTTCTCTGATTACAATGGAATGAAGCTGGAAATCAATAGTCACCAAAGAACAAAAACTTACAAATATATGGAGATGAAATAATACACTCTTAACCAATGGGTCAATGAAGAAATTGCTAGAGAAATGGGTAGTTATCTGGAAATGTGTGAAAAAGAGAATACAACTTATCAGAATTATGGGATGTGGTAAAGGCTGTGCTGAGAGGTAAATGTATTGCCCTAAATGCCTATATTAAAAAAGAAGAAAGAGTAAAAATTTGAGGACTTAACTGCTTACCTGGAGGAACTTGAGAAAGCACAGCAAACTAACCCCAAAGAAAATAGAAGAAGAGAAATAACAAAGGTTAAAGCAGAGATAAATGGATGTGGGAATAAAAGAACAATAGAAAGAAACAATAAAGCCAAAATTTGTTTCTTTGTGAAAATCAATAAAATTGATGGACCACTAGCAAGGCTGACAAAGGAAAAAAGAGAGAAGATGCAAATAAAAAAAATTAGAAATGAGGAGGGGGTTGTTACAAAAGACTCTGAAGAAATAAAATAAATCATCAGATGATACTATGAACAACTATACGCCAACAAACTAGACAACTTAGATGAAATGGACAAATTCCTGGAAACACAGAAACAAGCCACACTGACTCAGGAAAAAATAGAAGATCTCAGCAAACCAATCATACATAAAGAGATTCAATCAGTCACCAAAAATCTTCCTACAAAGAAAAGCCCAGGGCCAGATGGCCTCACAGAGGAATTTTATCAAACATTCCAAAAAGATCTGTCATGGTCAGATTCATGTGTCAACTAGGCCAGGTGGTGGTACCTATTTGTCTGGTTGGGCAAGTACTGGCCTGTCTGTTGCTATGAGGACATTTCATAGAATTAAACCACGATCACATCAGCTACATCCGCAGCTGATTCCATTTGTAATCAGCCAAGGGGACTGTCCTATTTAATGGGTGATGTTTAATCTAATCATGGAAGCCCTTTAAGGAGGTTTCTAAGGAGACTTTTAAGAGACAGGCTATCTTCTTGCTTCAGCCAGTGAGCCTCTCCTGTGGAGTTCATCCAGACCCTCCATTGGATTCATCAGCTTCACAGCGTGCCCTGCGAATTTTGGACTCTACATTCCCATGGTTATGTGAGACATTTTTATGAATTTTATATTTACGAATACTTTCTGCTGATTCTGTTTCTCTAGAGAACGCTAACTAATACAACTTGGTACCAAGAGTGGTTCTTAAGAAACAGAACCTTAAAAATGTTTCTTTTTTATGAATGGTTTTCTACAGTGGTTGGACTCAGAGGCACTAAGGGCTCTGATTCCCATAATCAGAATGACACTGCCAATCCATGGAGTGAGTTGGCAAAAAAGATAGTCAAAATATTACCATTCAATTCTTCTAATGCTTCCAGGCCCTGGGGGATAATGTTTTTGACACCTTTACAGAGTTTTATGGAAATCGGACGTATAGAGATGTTGGCTGGTTGTTGTTAGCTACACTGTATACATTAATGAGTAAAAGGGATAGGCTTAAGTCTTCAGATGAGAAACCTAAGTGCTGTCTGACAAATGTAAACGTGTTCTGAAGGAAAATCTTATTCCTGTAGCTGTAGACTTGAAATCTCTGATAATAAGACTCAGAATCCTATTTTTAGAGTAGCAGCTCTACAACATAAACTGAAATCTCAATCTTGAAAGGTATCTGCTATTAAAGTGAGGTCATTGATTGGAAAGGAGTGGGACACTGAAAAATGGAATGGTGACATATGGATTGATAATGATGTTGGTGGCGAGGTTAAAAACCTAGGTCATGCTGAGTCTTCTCTAGAAAACCCTGTAATAGTCTGCTCAGAGGACATAGCTGCCCCACCTCCAGCCTGCCGTGAGGAGTTTGCCACCCAACCTCCACCTGAAGCAATTAGCCCTAGAGTGATTAATCCTGTTTCATCAGATAAAACTGCCAATGAATGCCCTGAAACAAATAGCTTGGAAGATACTTCTAATTCTTCTGAATCCTTCTTAAAAGGCTTCCAGTGATTAGATTAAGCATCACTCTTTGCAGAAGACACTCCTCTTGGCTGATTACAAATGCAATCAGCTGTGGATGCAGCCGACATGATCATGATTTAATTCTATGAAGTGTCCTCATAGCAACAGACAGGTCAGCACTTGCCCAACCACACAAACAGGTACCACCATTGACCAAGTTGACACATGAACCTGACCATGATAGGGGGCTTATGGAGGTCAGGTGATCAATGGAGTTTTAGCTCAGGTCCATCTCACAGTACCATACTGAGCAACTGGCAGAATCCCCACATCGGCTCTCTAACTCATGCAGTGAGGGTTATTATGGTGGGAAAAGCCAAATGGAAGCCACTAGACCTGCCCTTATCTAACAAAATAGTAAGTCAGAAGCAATACCGGATACCTGGAGGAATTGCAGAGATTACCGCCACTCTTACGGACCTGAAGGATGCAGAGATGGTGATTCCCACCACATCCCCATTCAACTCTCCTATTTGGCCTGTGCAGAAAACAGACAGGTCTTGGAGGATGACAGTGGACTATCGTAAGCTCAACCAGATGGTAACTACAATTGCAGATGCTGTTCCAGATGTGGTATCATTGCTTGAGTAAATCAATACATCCCCTTGTACCTGGTATGCAGCTATTGAACTGGCAAATGCTTTTCCCTCAATAGCTGTTAGTAAGGACCACCAGAAATAGTTTGCTTCCAGCTGGCAATATACTTTCACTGTATATATATTTCACTTTATATCACTACCTCAGGGGTATATAAACTCTCCAGCCCTATGTCATGATCTTGTCTGCAGGGACCTTGATCATCTCTCCTTCCCACAAGACATCACACTGGCCCGTTATATGGATGATATCATGTTGATTGGGCCTAGTGAGCAAGAAGTAGCAACTACTCTAGACTTACATTTGTGTGTCAGAGGATGGGAGGTAAATCCAACAAAAATATACAGTACTTCCACCTTCATAGGTCAGTGGGGTTTATACCAGGAATTCAAGGATGGTTCAACACAAGAAAATCAATTAATGTAATATAGCATATTAACAAATTGAAAGGGAAAAAATCACATGATCATCTTGATTGATGCTGAAAAAAGCATTCAAAGGAATTCAACATCCTTTTCTGTTAAAAACAATTCAAAAGGTAGGAATCAAAGATAAATTCCTCAATATGATAAAGGGCTGTGCTGGTTTGAAAGGATGTATGCACCCTAGAAAAGCCATGTTTTAATCCTAATCCCATTTTGTAAAGGCAGCTGTTTCTTCTAATCCCTATTCAGCATTGTATATTTGAAACTGTAATTAGATCATCTCCATAGAGATGTGATTTAATACAGAGTGATTGTTAAGGTGGAGTAGGTTGCAGCATGTCTCCACCCATTTGGGTGGTGTGATAGTTAGGTTCAGGTGTCAATCTGGCCAGGTGAAGGTGCCTAGTTCTGTTACTGTGGACGTGAGCCCATGGTATGTGAACCTCATCTGTTGCTGATTACTACAGATGTAATCTGTAGTAGATGTACAGTAATACATGTGTAGTTGGCTAGGAGGCATGCCTGCTGCAATGAATGATGTTTGATTTAATTGGCTGGTGCTTAAATGAGAGAGGTCAAGGTAGCACAGCCCAAGCAGCATAGCATACCTCATCTCAGCACTCTCAGCTCAGCCCATGCCTTTGGAGATGCAGAAAGAAGTCACCCCGGGGAAAGTTGTTGGAACCCAGAGGCCTGGAGAGAAGGCCAGCAGATATCGTCCTGTGCCTTCCCACGCAAGAAAGAACCTCAGCTGAAAGTTAGCTGCCTTTCCTCTGAAGAACTAATGAAATAAATCCCCTTTTATTAAAAGCCAATCCATCTCTGGTGTGCTGCATTCCAGCAGTTAGCACTAGAACAGGTGGGTCTTGATTAGTTTTTGAAGTTCTATAAAACAGGAAACATTTTGGAGAATGAGGGAGATTCTGAGAGAGCAGAGAATGATGCAGCCACAAGAAGCAGAGTCCACCAGCCAGCGCCCCTTGGAGATGAAGAAGGAAAATGCCTCCTGGGGAGCTTCATGAAACAGGAAGCCAGGAGAGAAAGCTAGCAGATGATGCTGTGTTCACCATGTGCCCTTCCAGCTGACAGAGAAGTCCTGACTGTGTTCACCAAGTCCCTTTTCACTTGAGAGAGAAGCCCTGAATTTCATCGGCCTCCTTGAACCAAGGTATCTTTTCCTGCATGCCTTAGATTGGACATTTCTATAGACTTGCTTTAATTGGGACATTTTCTTGGCCTTTGAACTGTTAAACTAGCAACTTATTAAATTCCCTTTTTAAAAAGCCATTCCATTCCTGGTATACTGCATTCTGGCAGCTAGCAAAGTAGAACAAGGGCATATATGACAAACTGATAGCCAGCATCATATTCAATGGAGAGAGACTGAAAGCTTTCCAGCTAAGATTGAGAATGAGACAAGGATGCCCTCTGGCACCATTATTCAACTTTGTACTAGAAGTTTTAGCTAGAACAATCAACCAGGTAAAAAGAAATAGAAGGCATCCAAATTGGAAAGGAAAACATAAAATTTTCATTATTTGCTGATGGCATGATACTGTACTTGGAAAATGCTAAGAAATCTACAACAAAGTTACTTGAGCTAATAACAAATTCAGCAAGGTGGCAGGATTTATAACTAATGTGCAAATATCAGTAATGTTTCTATACACAAGCAATGACCTTAACTGAGGAGTCAACTGAGGAAAAAAATCCATTCAAAATAGCAACTAAACTAATCAAGTACCTAGACATGAACTTAACTAAGGATGTAAAGGACTTGTACACAGAAAACTACATAATATTGCTAAAAGAAATCAAAGAAGATCTAATTAAGTGGAAAAACATTCCTTGCTCATGGATAGGAAGGTTAAATATAGTTACGATGTCAATTCTACCCAAATTGACGTGTAGATTCAGCACAGTACCAATTGAAATTCCAAAAACCTGATATTTCTCTCAACTAGATGCCCACCAGAGAAGACACAGGAATGAGAGACCATTTGTTTGTGCCAAGTGTCACAAGGGTTTCTACCAGACATCAGATCTATATGTACACCAGAAGATTCACACAGCAGAGAAACCCTTCAGGCACAGCATGTGTGAAAAGGCCTTCAGCCTTTTTGTTGGTGCCACAAAACCAATCTGCAGGCTCATGAGAGAATCCACACCAGAGAAAAGTGTGCTCCCTCTGCTGGAGAAGCTACCACCAGCCCTCCACCTTCCACTGCCACCTGCAGACCACTAGAGAACTAACCTCAAAGGTGACACTACCTTGCCAGAGCTGCCCCAGCTGCTGTCCCCACCTAAGATATATTGTATAATTATCTGGTATACCTAATAGTTCCTGTAAAATGATAATTATGTTAATTGGGAGATAGCTACAGATTGGTTGCTTGGGTAGAATTATTAGGTGCTCCACCCTCCTTTATTATGTGATAATCATCTTCAAAGATTAAATTTTCCTGAGGAAGACTTCAAATAGAAAAAGAAACAAAATGAAAGAAAATTCCAAAAACCTACTTTGAAGACTTGGAAAAGCTAGTTACCAAATTCATCTGGAAGGGAAAAAGACCCTGTATAGCTAAAAGTGTCCTAAAAAAGAAGAACATAGTGGGAGGATTAATATTTCCTGATTTTACAACTTATAAAGCCACAGTGGTCAAAACAGCATGGTAGTGGCACAAAGATATTGACCAATGAAATTAAATTGAGAGTGCAGAAAAAGAACCCCAAATCTATGGTAAACTGATCTTCAACAAGGCCA
Organism: Myrmecophaga tridactyla; assembly: GCA_004026745.1. Classification (NCBI taxonomy): domain Eukaryota; kingdom Metazoa; phylum Chordata; class Mammalia; order Pilosa; family Myrmecophagidae; genus Myrmecophaga; species Myrmecophaga tridactyla. The sequence continues at coordinate 687 of PVIY010062703.1, read as the reverse complement.
TCAAACTGGGACAAAATTGTCCTTTCAATAAATGGGCAGGGAGAACTGGATATCAATAGCCAGAAGAATGAAAGAGGACTCTTATCTTACACCCTATGCAAAAACTAACTCAAAGTGGATCAAATACCTAAATATAGGAACCAGTACCATAAGGCTCCTAGAAGAAACTGTAGGGAGACATCTTCAAAACCTAGTGATAGGAGGTAGCTTCCTGAACTTTACACCCAAAGCACAAACAACAAAATAGAAAAATAGATAAGTGGGAATTCTTCAAAATCAAATACTTTTGCACCTTAAAAGACTTTCTCAAAAAGGTGAAAAGGCCACCAACTCAATGGGAGAAAATATTTTGTATGAATCTTGTACAAAGAGCATATAATTTGCGGATATGGGGGGAAACTGCTATTGCATGCAATGAGGTGTGTTTAAGAGGCAAACATCAACAGTACCACAGCAACACCAGGGTAAATAATGGTGGGGGATGGGAGGGGGTGGGCCAAGAATTAAGGGGAGGTTTAGATTTTCTATTTGATGGCAGTGGTTTTATTGATTATCTTTCTTTTAAGAAAAATGAGATTATCTAAAATTGGGAATATTGATGGTCTGTTGACTTTGAACATTATAACTGATGTCCAATGAATGGAGATTGCTGAAGGATGCCCTGACTTCTCAGTCAGTAGAATGGCA
>PVIY010062702.1:0-10763 GCA_004026745.1 Myrmecophaga tridactyla | reverse complement strand
GAAATATTCAGGAATTTTGATGAGAGATAAACACCATTTTACAGATGAAAGTACTATTATTTTTCCAGCAGAAATAGGAGACTTCATTCTTCTCTTCAAACTTACAATGTTATGTTATATAAAGGAGGAGAAGACTCACTTTGAGTCAATATGCTGTATTCACTAATATTCCGTTGGATACAACCAATAAGTATATACTGGGAAACTTCCATGCAAAATTGAAGGCATACAAAAGGGATGCATGCTTTCTGTTGGAAGATTAATTGTCAAGAATAGGAGAAGTCAGAATGAACACTGTCAGAAACAGGGAACACGATTTAAATAAATTCAGTGTAGAAAGTAGTAACAGAGCCCTCTTCATGAAAAGTGTACCATAAAAGTGTAGGGACTGTCAAAGGGTATGTATGTGATACATAGGAGGAACGGATCCTCCCACCCTTGACAAGAGCCGAGTTTCGAAGAAAAACAAATGACAGATTTCTAGTGCTGGATGGAGGGGGTTGGGCAACATCTCCTAGTGGTCTTCCACAGTATCAACCTTCTCATTTTCCCTTCAATTTCGGATCACCTTCCTCATAAGTATTGGATGCAACCATGCAGCCCTGAGATAAATCATGCAAACTCAGATTATTGATCTGTTTCATCTTTTTATGATTCAAAAAGGTGATTTTGCTTTTATCTGTTACCTTGGGTGGAAATAGAGTCTGTGAAAGAAAAGAAGTTCTTGAATTAACCAGAGAAGTTCTGTTGTGCTATAGGAAAGAAACATGATGGCAGGGAATGCTTTACTTGCAATAGCTGCAGGAATGAGGGAAAATCTACAAACATTAATTTCTTTTATTGTCTAATGTCTTTTCTGGATTCCACTTTGGTTTCTATTGCAGCCAATCTTCTTTGAGTTCCACTTCAAGGAAATTTTAAGTTTTCCTAAATGTGTATTTCAACCTTCGATGGTCTGTTTGATTTGTTTTTATTTTGTTAGAAGTTGTGGTTTAAGTAAAACTCATGCATAAAATATAGATTCATATACACCACCTCACCATCAAAGCTTGCTTGATTGCAAAGAGTTTGTTGTAATAGATGATAACACTTTTTCTGTAACTGTACTTCTTTGTTAACAGTAGTTAATCTACCATTATTATTGGTTTTTATACATCTTAATTTTAATTTTTACTGCCCATACCGTGGATACAGTGAGTGTCACTCACAAGGTTTTTACATTCAAAAGATTTTTACACCATTGCCAGATAGAACAATTACCATTCAGCCCTTACTTATGGTTAACCACCCACTCTACAGTGGGAAACGTGCTTTCCTCACCTGACATCACCTATTTAATGGCTTGATTCCAGCATACATGTGCAGATGTGATAGAATTGTCAACCTACATTCTGGTAATATAAGCTTTATTCAGTACAGTACATTAATTATGCAGTTTCTGTCCAGTTTATTTTCCAGACATCATTCATATCCAATATAAACAATTCAGCACTTTTCCCCACACACCCTCAGCACACGTATTTCATAAGATTGTAACACAATTAGATTGTTTTATCACATTTTGCGTTCTGTCCTGGTATTCCTATTATCCTGACAATTAATCATTTCTTTGCATATACTAACAGTTATCCTTTGATTTGTAAATGTCAGTTTAAAAAATGCATAAAGTCAGATGTCTATAATTATAGGATTATAGAGAATAGATTCACTGCTCTGAAAAGTGCTCTCTTATTCACCTATTCAACCTTCCTTCCCCTCTCCCCAATCCCTCAAAACCAGTGATCATTCTATTGTCTCTATTATTTGGACTAATCCAGAAAGTCATATAATTGACATTGTATGTATGCAGGATGTTTAGACTGCTTTGTTTCAATGACCAGTAATCATGTTAGATGTGTGCTTTACTTTTGTGACTAGAGGGAACATTCATTTTATCACTGAGTGATATTCCATTGTATAGATATGGTGGAGTGTGCTGATCATTGACCTTAAAGGACATCTTGGCTGTTTTCAGATTTTGAAGTTTATACATATAGCTGCTATAAAACATTCATGTATAGGTTTTGGTATGGATTTAAGTTATCAAAGCAGCTGGATACTTAAGGGCACAATTTCTGGGCTGAATGGTGTGCCTAAGTTTAGTTTTGCTATATATTGCCAAACTGTCTTCTGACTGCACCATTTTGGGTTCTCACTAGCATTGAATGAAAGTCTGTTCTGCTCCGCATTAACAATAGGCCATGGTATTGTCAGTGTTTAGGTCCTCAGGTATTCTAAGTGATGTGTGATGGTATATTGCTGCAGTTTAATTTTGCAATTCCCTAATGACAAATGATATTGATCCTATTTTCACATGCTTATTTGCCACCTGCATATTTCCTTCATTTCAGTTTCTCTTCAGAATTTTTGCCCAGTTTTTCCATTGGGTGTTATCTTTCTTTAGATGGGTGTTAATGATTCTTCATATATATGAATACAAGTCATTTATCAATATCTATCATAGAGTATAAGTTTTATATTTTAATGAAGCCCAATTAAGAAATGTCATCTGCCATAGATCATGATTTGGGTGTTATTTCTAAAAATTGATTACCAAAGCACAGGCCACCATATTTTCTTGGATGTTTTATTCTAGTAGTATAATACTTTGCATTTTAATTTTGAGTACATGATTCATTTTAGTTAATTTTTGTTTAATGTATGCAATGTTTGGCTATGTTCCTCTTTGTTTTGCATGTTTACATGCCATTGTCCCACAATGTTTATTGAAAGATCTTACTTTTTCCATTAAATTGCTTTTACCTTTGGTCAAAGGTCAGTTGACTGTATTTGTTGAGTCTGTTTTTGAGTTCCCTAACATCTGCTTTCTGTGTCTATTGAGTTCTCATAGGTTAGTCCATGTGTCTATTTCACCAATACAACATGGTTTAATCATTGTGTCTCAATAGTTAGACTTGAAATCAGATAGTATTGTATATTCTTGTTGTATATTCTCCAACTTCTTTCTTCTTCAGTATTCTTTAGGTTGTCTAGGACTTTTACCTTACCTAATAAACTTTAAAATTATTTTATCAAATATCAGCATACTAACTTCTTGACATTGGCAATGGGATTCAATTGAAAGTATAGATCAAGTGTAGATGAAAGGAAATATTAACAGGATTGATCTTTCTACCTATACAGATAGAAAATTATTTATTTTAAATTTTTATTGCAGTAATCTATATACAACTGAAACTTCTCATTCTATCCATTTACATCATGCAATTTAGCAATATTGATGTCAACAAAAATATTGTGCTACCATCACCAATATCCAAGGCCCAACTATTTAATCACATAGTGTAAAATAGCTGGTCAAATGATTTTTGAATGAGAAAAAGTCTAAGAGCATTTGAGGTGGAATATATTGCCTTGGGCAAAGGTTTAAAATAGTGGACAAGGAAGTCTTCTTAGCAATAGCATCAAAGAGAAGTAGGAACATTTGTTTACCCTGCCATTTTCAGATAAAAGCCACTAAATCTCTACATGATTAGTAAAAAATAATTGTGTTAATATATTTGCAATACAAACCATAGCATTTATGTTAATTTCCAGAGATCTGCTTATACTTAAACCTGCCTTGTTCTGGTCTCTGTTCCAGCAGTTTCGTGAGTTACATGGATTTAGGGAACAAAACATGTGTTTCAGAATTTATCCTCCTGGGAATCTCAGAAGACACAGAAGTGCAGCCCCTCATATTTGCCCTGTTCCTGATGATGTACATCGTCACACTCTCACTGGGAACCTGATCATCATTCTGGCCACCATCTCTGATGCGCACCTGCCCACGCCCACTTATTTCTTCCTTGCTAACCTGTCTTTTGCAGACATCTGTTCCACTTCCACCACTGTCTCAAAGATGATGGTGAATATCCAGACGAAACCAAAACTCTAAGTTATGGAAACTGCCTCACCCAGATGTATTTTTGCATGGTTATTGGAGGATTAGACAGCTTCCTCCTAACCGTGATGACCTATGACCGCTTCATGGCCATCTGTCACCCACTGCACTACATGATCACTCTGAACCCCAGGCTCTGTGTTCTCCTGCTGATGTCCTTATGGATGTTGAGTGTTCTGGACTCTTTTTTACAATGCTTAATGATTTTGAGATTGAATTTTTGTACAGAATTGGAAATTCTTCACTTCTTTCCTGAACTTAATCAAATAATCCAACTTGCGTGTTCTGACATTTTCTTCAATGACTTAATGATATATTTTGCAGCTGGGATTCTGGGTGTTATTCCACTCATTGACATCCTTTTCTCTTACTCTAAGATTATATCTTCTATTTTGAGAATTTCATCTCATGGAGGCAAGTATAAAACATTTTCTACCTGTAGGTCTCATCTTTCAGTAGTGTCCTTGTTTTATGGTACAGGTCTTGCAGTGTTTCTTAGCTCTGCTGCTACACAAAACTCAAGGGCAAATGTGATAACTTCCATGATGTACACAGTGGTCACTCTTATGCTGAATCCCTTTATCTATAGTGTTAGAAAGAAGGGCATAAAGCATGCCTTAAAATAATTTCCTGCCGAGAAAGTCTCTATGTATAAGGATACTTTACCTCAGGTTCAGAAATTACTCCTCATTAACTGGTTAAATACTGGGAGATATAAATGAAAATAATCTTGGTTTACAACAAGGGTCTGATTAACATTTTCTGAAGAAGTTAGAGGTCTGTCTTTCAAGTAGAAAACACAGAAAAGCAGTCCAACCAGGAAAGTTAATACTTCTGCTATCATCAGGAATGTTGCATAATCAAGAAGATGCTGTTGAAATTGTTGGATTGCCCATGCAGCACTTTTTACATTTCAGTAGGGTGCTTTTCCATCAAGTATTGGTTACATATGCACTGTGCCTGATAGGTCACCATCCTCTCTAACACAGGATCTCAAACTCGAAAGAGGGAGAAATGCCTGTTAAGGGTCAGTCCACCTCATCCATGTCACACCATATCATGCAGACAGTATGATAGATGCCAAATTTACTTATAATTGAGTGCACTTCAGGAGGAAGGGTGATTGTATGTCTTTCAAAATTTCCAATGACTTCCTATTTTCTTTTCAATACACCAGCTAGTAGATAGGCTCTGAAGAAAGGATATTTTGTAGCTCATGCCATGAGGGATGGAGAATGTCACTACTCTTTCATATAAGTTTCGTTCAACTTAATGCCCTCCAAATTCATCCAGGTTGCGACATTTATCATGACTTTATTCCATTTTACAGTTGTGTAATATTCCATCATATGTATATGCCACAGTTTGTTTATCCACTTGTCCATTGATGGACATCTGGGCTATTTTCCATCTTGGCAACTGTAAGAGTTGAGGTAAGTTTACCTTTCACAGAAGGTGATGTCGGCAGGGAGAAGGGAGGAACTCTGACATAAGCTTAGATCCAGCTCTAAATCATTGATGGCCAGGATCATTAAAACGTAAAATGTAATCAAAGGGAGAACCCTGGGCAGCAAGTTCAAATTAGTTAGATTATCTACATAGGCTGTAGCCTCTGGAATATTATTTGGTGGAGAAACATGGGAGGGAGCTCTAGCTAGTTATAGGTGTATTCATAACAGCATTCACTGGTTTCGTGCACCAGCCATCATTTTGTGTTTAGTGTTGTGGGTTGCACCAAAAGAGAGGCCACATAATTCAAAACTGCAATCCAATTTGGATTCTTTATTAGCCAACAGGTGACTGCCTTCAGAAACCTCTTAGAAGGAAGATTCAGAGAGCAGTACCTAGAGGTTTTCAAGGTGTGCTTATAAAGGCTAAAATTATGATGTGATTTTGCAGTTGCTAGCAAGAAAGTGTTTTATTGAAGCAGAAAATTGCCGTGAGCTGTTGCCAAGACACATTCCATTCAATCAGGTCCCTAACATTGGTTATTGCTTAACTCTTGGGGATATTCCACGCCAATATTGAGGGAACTTTCCCTGCTTGGACCTGACTGATTGCTCCTGCTTGGGCCTGATTGATTGCTCCTGGTCCTCCCCATTCGGCTGTGTTCCCACTCTTGCAAGATTGTGAATAAATTCTTTTCTCCTCCACAATTGAATGAGCATTTGAGTTCCTTCAGGTATGTTGCTCTTTCTAACAGCAACTGTGAATAGTTCTGCTATAAACATTGGTTTATAGATGTTTGTTCATGTCCCTGCATTCAGTTCTTCCAAGTATATGCCTAGTGATGGGATTGCTGGATCATATGGCAATTCTACACGTAGCTTCTTGAGAAACCCCCAAAATGTCTTCAAGAGTGGATGCACTATTCTACATTTCCACTAATAGTAAATAGGTGTGACAATTCTGCACGACCTCTCCAGCACTTGTCATCTTTCCTTGGGGGCGTGCATGGTCTGGGAATTGGACCCAGTTCTCTGGCATGGCCATTGTAGTATGTGTGAGATGATATTTCAGGATAATTTTTATTTAAATTTTCCTAATTGCTAGTGACATTGAACATTGTTTCATATCGGTTGGAGCCATTTGTATTCCTCTTGGATAAGTGTCTATGTTTTTGTGAACTTTTAAATTGGGTTGTTTGACTTTTTTGTTGAATTGCAGCATCTCTTTATATATTCTGGACATTAAACTGATATGTCATTTCCAAATACTCTCTCCCATTGTGTAAGCTGCCTTTTTATTTTTCTGAGAAATCCATTTGATGTGAAGAAGTATTCCATTTCAAGAAATACCATGCATCAGTTAGGGTTCTCTAGAGAAAGAGAATCAAGTGCTGATATGATCATGATTCAATTCTATGAAATGTCCTCATCACAACAGACAGGTCAGCACTTGCCCAACCAGACAAAACAAGTACCACCACTTGGCCAAGTTGACAAATGAACCTAACCATGACATACCATTTATCTATGACTTCTTTCATTGCTCACACTTTGGGTGTAAGGTTTAGGAATCCACTGACTATCAACAAGGTCCTGAAGACGTTTCCCAACTGAAATTTTATGACTGTAACTCTAATGTTTGGGTCTTGGATCCATTTTAAGTTAATTTTGGTATGAGGTGTGAGAGAGGGGTCCTCTTTCATTCTTTTGGACATGGATATCCAATTCTCCAAGCACTATTTCTTGAAAAGGCTGCTCTGTACCAGTTGAGTTAACTTGACTGCCTTATCAAAGATCAATACTCCATAGATGAGAAGGTCAATTCATGAATATTCAATTTGATTTCATTGATCAATATACCTATATTTATGTCAGTACCATTCTGTTTTGACCACTGTAGCTTTGTAATATTTTTAAAGTCAGGTGTTGTGAGTCTTCCCACCTAATTTTTCTTTCCCAATATATTTTTAGCTATTTAGGACACCCTGCCCTTTCAAATAAATTTCATTATTTGTTTTTCTATTTCTGCAAAGTAAGTTGTTGATATTTTCATTGGTATTACATTGAATATATAAATCAATTAGGGTGGAAATTGACTTTTTAACTGTACTTAACCTTCCATTCCATAAACACAGAATGTCTTCGAAATCAACCTGCCATGTACTGGGGGAGTGGCACCAACCTCCATAGCTTGGGAGACTTACAGTTGTGCACTGTGACCTCAGCCCTTCCACCTGTTCATGACTCACAACTGGTGTGCAACGTGTATCTGGTCACAGAAGTCCCCCTACATACAGATGCAGAAGAAGTCATCATATTTCTAAGTTATTAGGCATGAGATATATAAAGAGCTAATATTTAGAAGTGGTATTTTGAGTCATATAGTAATACAATATTTAATTTTATTACTGCTCCATGAACTCTTCTTCCTTCCATAAATGTAAGCAATGAAAAGTCTACCTAATCCTTGACATGAAATTTCTCCAAAGTCTAAGACTGGAGAACCAGTCTTGACTAAGTCCATTGACTCTCCAAAGCACTGACTTTGAATGAGGATACAGTCCCTGTTGCCTTCAGAAATTTCCCATTCTCCAATTCAACCAATTAGGGAATTGGTTTCATTTGGCATAAAACCATGGATGTGATACTCTTGCCTCAGGCTGTTTTGCCAAAACGGATGTTAGTGCCATACATGTAATACAAATTTGTACTTGTTGTGCAATCCCTCATTTATAAAATTTGTATTAATTTTAAGAAATATATTTAGATCTTTATGCATCATTACATATCTCTATCAACATACAAGGAATGTATGTCTCATTTACTTTTTGTAAGCTTCTGAACCTGTATGCTTCCTATTTTTAAATTTTTTATTAATTTTTTAATAATATATAGGAAAGAAACAAAAACATTCTTAAAATGTGATCATTCCATTCTACATATATAATTATTAATTCACAATATCTCCACATAGTTGCATATCCAGCATCATGATCATTTCTTAGAACATTTGCATTAATTCAGAAAAAGAAATAAAAAGACAACAGAAAAATAAAATGAAAACAGAAAAAATATATTCTTAGTTAAGGCAATGCAGCCTCTCTCAGGTAATATTTGCTTAGAATATTTTTCCCTTCCTTTCATGTTCAAATGTTGAGTCTTATGGGCCTAACTTTTGTCTTTTGTAAACAAATTATAGTTGTGACATGCTTTTTGATCCATTGTGTCCAGTGTCTGCTGACTGGAGAGGTTAAGACATTTACATAAAAGTAATTATTAATAAGACAAGAGATACTTTACTAATTTTGTCACTTGTTTCTTATACATTTTATTCCTTTTTCATCCCTAATTTCCTCTAATGCTGCCTTACTTTGTGTATAAATGATCTGTTGTAGCAATGCAAGTTGATTCTCTTCTCATTTCCCTTCCTCTGTATACTTCAGATATATTCTTTCTGGTCACCATGGAGTTTGTATTGAATATACTGAATCTATAACACAATAAGTTTGCAATAAATATACCTTAAATTCAACCACCTACACAATATCTGTCCTTTGTCTATCTGCCTCCCCCTTTAATATTCTTCCTGCCAAATATTAGCTCTTTACATATTTCATGCCTAATATCTTAGAAATATTATGACTTCTTCTGCAATTGTATTTAGGGAGATTTCTGTGACCTGACACATTGTATACCAGTCATGAACAGGGGTAAGGGCTGAGATCACAGTGCACAACTGTAAATCTCCCAAGCCATGGAAGTTGGCCCTACTCCCCCAGTGGCATGGCAGTTTGATTTGGAAGACATACTGTGTTTATGGAATGGAAGGTTAAGTACAGTTAAAAAGTCAATTTCTACCCTAATTGATTTATAGATTAAATGTAATACCCATTAAAATATCAACAACCTACTTTGCAGAAATAGAAAAACAAAAAATGAAATTTATTTCAAAGGGCAGCGTGCCCCAAATAGCTAAAAATATATTGAAAAAGAAAACTGAGGTGGGAAAACTCACAACACCTGACTTTAAAACATATTACAAAGCTACAGTGGTCAAACCAGAATGGTACTGGCATAAATATAGATATGTTGAGCAATGAAATCAAATTGAATATTCATAAACTGATCTTGTCATCTTTGGAATATTGGTCTTTGATAAGGCAGTCCAGTTAACTCAACTGGTGCAGAGCAGCCTCTTCAGCAACTAGTGCTTGGAGAATTGGATATCCATGTCCAACAGAATGAAAGAAGACCCCTCTCTTACACCTCATACAAAAATTAACTTAAAATGAATCAAGGACCAAACCACTAGAGCTACAATCATAAAATTTCAGTAGGGAAATATCTTAAGGACCTTGTTGATAGTCAGTGGATTCCGAGACCTTACACCTAAGGTGTGAGAAATGAAAGAAGTCATAGATAAATTGTATGTCATGCTTAGGTTCACGTGTGAACTTGAGCAAGTGGTGGTACCTATTTTCTGGTTGGACAAGTGTTGCCCTGTCCGGTGTAATGAGGACATTTCATAGAATTAAATCATGATCATATCAGCTACATCCACAGCTGATTCCATCTGTAATCAGCCAAAGGGGAGTGTCTTCTGCAATGAGTAATAGCTTAATCTGATCACTGGAAGCCTTGTAAGGAGGACTCAGATGAGTCAGGCTTTTCTTATTTTGGCTGGTGAGCCTCTCCTGTGGAGTTCATCCAGACTCTCCATTGGAGTCATGAGCTTCACAGCCTGCCCTGCAGATTTTGGACTCTGTATTCCCGTGGACACGTAAGACACTTTTATAAATTTTATATTTGCAAGTGTTCCCTGTTGATTCTGTTTCTCTAGAGAACCCTAACTAATACATGGTGTTTCCTTGAAATGGAATACTTCTTCACATCAAATGGCTTTCTCAGAAAAATTAAAAGGCAGCCTACACAATGGGAAATAGTATTTGGAAATGATATATCAGATAAGGTTTAATATCCAGAATATATAAAGAGATGTTACAATTCAACAACAAAAAGACAACCAACCCAATTTAAAAGTTGAAAAAAACAAAGACACTTATCCAAGAGGAATACAAATGCCTCCAAAGCATATGAAACAATGTTCAACGTCACTAGCAATTAGAGAAATTTAAATCAAAGCTATACCAAAATATCATCTCACACATACTACAATGGACATGCATGTAGGAAGCAAGGGTTAAAACAAGATCTGCAGAATTTGTTGGGAGCAGCTGGCGTCAAAGTGGTGGCAGGAAATGGAGGAGACAATTATTTGCTTATTGAAGAACAGTCTGAGAAAGAGAGAATGGTTGTTTTGTCTTAGCCCCAGGTTCTTTGTGGTCATCTTAAGTAAGCAGTCTGTATTCTCA
>PVIY010062701.1:0-10763 GCA_004026745.1 Myrmecophaga tridactyla | reverse complement strand
AAAAAAAAAAGTCAAGGAATAAATAAAATAGATCTTATGCATGATGTGCAATTCTGAATATTTACATAGTTCCGATTCTGACATAACCTTGTAGTCCATTCTCTCATCTGAAAAGTGGGACAATAGCACTGACATGTGCCATGACACTGATATTTTAAGGCATAAGCAATAAAAATGATTGCAGCTTTCAAATAAAAGCCATGTATTAAATGCTACTCAAGCTTTGGGTTTGGATCTTTGTCCACCTGCAAAATAAGGATCTTATTCTTTGAACTGGTATTAAAACTGGCAGAATATGGTAGGGAGCCCTGGAACTAGTGAAGGGAAGGGAGATAAAAAAGAAGAAATCCAGTTTGGAACAGACAATGTGTCATAATATAGGCATGTGTGTCATAATACTTGTCATGATGCAAGAGATGACAAAGATAAAGCAAAATGGACATTTTCAATGTAATTGTAGAGAGCAGATAAAAGAAAAAAAAAAGCTGGCCCTGGGATGTTGTGAAGGGGATTATTACCTCCGCAATATGACAGGTACGGAAGACTTCTCAGAATTGAAATGTCAATACAGATGCATAGAAGATATAGGAAGAACAGGAGGAGATAGTGTTGCATGACACAATGATTTATCATGCTAATGAGATACAATTTGACCATGAAGATTGGATAAATAAAAGAGGAATGGAGAACAAAAGTGCAGTTGCAAAAAGAAGCTGAATCCAATGACCTGGACTAGACCTGCTAAAGGAGAATAGATTGTGGCCAAAGAACAACTAAAGAGCATACTTTCTGTCCTCAAGTCCAAGGTAAGTGGAACCTTTTCTCAAGTAGAAAAGCGTGCGAGGATGTGGCATACACAGAAAACACAATTACTTCCTGAGACACAGAAATCCAGATCAGGAACATAATCAAGGCCATGATGTGTTGTCACAAGTGGTTTCCCGTTTGGAACCTCTGCCTGTAGGGGTTACAGTTGCCCCAGACAGTGACATTGGAGAATAACAAACAGGATACCTTAAAGACTTGCTAGAAGCTATGGAAGCATCTTAGTTCCAATAGGAAATCACCATTCCCCCAATTAAATTCTATTTATGGGATTACTCTCCTAAGGGGGCTTGATTAGATGGTAAGACCAGAGACCTGTTATTAGAATAAAGGAAAGGGAAAAAAAAAAAGGTGCTTCCCTCCTAAAAAGGTGGAATTTTTTCCCTATATAAGGTAGTCAGTGTTATGAAAATATTTCTAAATACATTTTGAATGTGCTGTAACAGTTTAAGGAACATTACATTGGTTTGACCTTTCATAGAGCCCAAGCTCCTTAATCTGACATTCAAACCCTCTATTACCTGGTCCCAAACCCTTTCCCTGAAAGCTCTCATGTGCAAGAAAGTGTTCTCAATTTCTTGCACATAAAATTCCCCGATTTTTGCCCCCTTTTCCATTATCTACTTGTTCAGGGCCCTGTCCAGATAGAATGCTATTGAAGAAAGGAGACTGACCTGGGAAAAATAATAGAAAATCTTTAGTGTAACTTTTACTGCGTATGAGGCACTATTCTTAATGTTTTTACATTAAATTATTGATTTATTCTTTATAGCAATCTAATGAAGGGGGGATTGTAATTGTTGCCAGTTTGCAGATGAAGGCTACCTGCAGGATGAATGTAAATGGCAGGGGCTGAGTTTGGATTGAGGCAGTCTTGTGTCTGCAAATTGGCTTCTAGCTCTGTTTCTAAGTTACTTTATGAAATCGAACTACAAGCAAGCCTTTGATTTATGTATTATGGAGATTTGGACCATGCAAGATTCTAAATGTCATCTTTTTCATGAAATTATCTGTGATGGACATGGTGATTGTGTGCTCAATATGCATTCCCCCTCTTCACTAGGAAATTTCAAACCCTGACACCCCACCCCTCCCCTGCACACACCTCCAGGGCTTTAGACGATTAATATAACCTCTTCTGTTTCTTATGATTGTTGATCAGAGATGGGCAGACAGCTTAATTCAGGCAGGGGAAAGAAGCTTGCTAGCCTCTACTCAATGGCAATATGTAAAATTTTGAAGACCGAAATGGCCTCTGACCCTTTGGCTATCAGAGAGGAAGATAGATTGAAGTTGAGTTTGGCAAAGTAGAAAAATCAAATACTTGTTGATGTTGTTAAGCCTCAAAATCAAACAAACCTGAAGCCCTTCACACCTCTGGACAGCTCAGTAGTGTGAGACTGTAAGTCCCATTAATTGGTTCAGCCAATGTGGATTGGGTTTGCTCTTGGAACATTCCAATTGACATTTTCCTGATCTTGCCAAACTTGATGATTTCTGTTTTTTTGGAAAGTCATTATTTAGTATAACACTAATTGGACATAATCATATCGCATCACTTATCATTTATAGTAATATGTTTTGCATATTTTATATCAGATTTATGCCTTGTTTCTACATCTGGATTTTCAACAAGAGCTTTGATTTCTTATGGGAATCTGTAATGGTAGTTTCTTATTGAATGTAAGAATGAATTTGGAGGACTACATAATGTAATCTTACTGTATCTAGCTAAATAAATCTAGAGTAGAAATGAAATCAGGGTGGCCTTGAGGTATGCAATTTTGTAACCTGGACCCAGTGTCTTGGTTTGTCAGGAACTGAGGGGTTCCCAAGGCATGAGACCTACAGGCCAACCAGGATAAATTGGTTGCCATAGATGTTACGTAAATATGTCGTTCAATCCAACCTTAAGGACTTGAGGGAGAGAAAAAAATGTCAATAGTTGTTATAACGGAATCTCGCAGTTAGAAATGCGATCTTAGGCTATCCAGAGTTGCTTTAGCCAGGTACGTTAATAACAATAATGTAGGTACAATATACCATTTCCTATGCACCAAGCTATATATATATCTATATATGTGTATGTGTGTATGTCTACCTTTAGAATTTTCCCCATCTTTGCAACATAGGCATTACTCAATTTCATAGAAGTTGAGTGTCCTCACCTGCCCAAGGCAACTCTGATAGTTTAGTAGTAGAACCAGTATCCAATCCTACAGCTTTGTGGTTCTTTTGCTTGTGATCTGTTTACTATGTCGCACTAATATTCCTGGTGCCCTAATGGATACTCTGCCTATTGTGGTTATGTTATTTCTTTCTTTGAAACTTTCTATGGCTGGTCAATTTTTTTTTTGCATTTGCTACTTTCACGTTCTTAACAAGTATTTGTGCAATGAATGGACATATTGAGAAATATCCCCCCCTCTTATATACGTAGAAGCAAATCCCCAGGGAATAAAGGGTTTGAGATTCGTTCTGCATCTGAGAGGTACTGCTATGGAGTGATTCACCTAACTGCTTAGGGATGTGTGTCTGGAAGTCACTGTGACTATCAGTTAAGCTGACAACTATCATCCCTCAGCACTTTGTTTTATAGGAAGAGCCAAGCAAAATCGCACACATCAAAGCCACCCCGATTTAACTGCTACCCCAACCTGACTTTGATCCTCATTTCCATTCCCAAACCCTAAACACCCTGAATGCTTTTTTTTCCTACTTCCAAATAGTTTCATCTTTGAGCGTTCCAAACTGTGTAAAACATTTTACTTGGAGAGAATTATCAAGTCATATTAATAATTGAGTAAATACTATTTTTTTTTCTTAGTAGTTTAGGTTTGATTTTTTTTTTCTTTTTCTAAGAGGTAAGGTTTCAAATAGGCTAAAAATAAAAAAGCTCTATTTCAGTAATGGATTATAGTTCTATTAGCTTTAGGGGGTTTTCCTATTTTTTTTCTTGTTAGTTATTTTTCTTTTACTTTGCAAAGGCCTCTGATCTTCTGGATGAAAGAGAATAGGTAATGAATCTTATTATATTTAATGTATTTTTGTTAGTTAATATTTAAAAAATATGTAAAAACTATTCATTCCATTTCCTGGATGGAGAAATATTAACATATTAACACAGCCATAAATTTGTTGTGCCAGAGATAGAATTAGTTTTGAATACATAATGTAGGTAAATAATGAAGTAAGAAAATATGATGATTTACAATAGAAAAATAAAAATATTCATGGTTGCCTACATAATTCTATTTGAACTTTTCTAATTATTCCATAAAAAGTCATAAGATTCAGCAGGCAATAAGCACGGAGTAGTGGCCAAAAGCTGAATATGACTCTTGTTATTTTTTAAATACTTGGCTTTCCTAATCGCCAGATTCAAAGAATGCTAATAAAATATTTACTAGCTATTACTTTTCTTGACCTATTAGTGGAACTCACTAATGGACTCAGGCTTCTTATACAGTATATACTTTTAAAATCTAAGCCATTATTTCTCACGTAGGTTGCGTCTGTAATGTCTCTCTGCACCATAAGCTCATGCAAATTCCAAGGTCACACTAGATGCTGGGCTGCAGGTGCCATAAAGTAGCACACAGCCCTGTCTGTCAGGGCCTTTCCCTGCAAACATTCAAAATCAGTTGTGGTTAATGTAAAAGGAAGCAAATTTATTGAAAAATAGAGCCTATAGGAAGGCTGTAGAACTTGGTTTGAAAACAGGGAGGAACAAGAAAGGCAAGGAGGCAGCCAGACTGTACCAAAAAGCTATGTCACAAAACCAGCCCAGTGGTGACACTACTTCAGCTTTGGTGGAACACCAGCTATCAGCGCTTGTGCCGGCTGCCTGTTCTGGATATGGGACAGTTTACCATCACTGCAGCGTGACTCCCCTGGCAATGCGGTATTGCTACCAGCATCCCCCACTACAGAATGTGTCCACAGTCTTGACACTTCAGATTTCGAACTGCTGATTCAAAGTTCAGAATAGGTGCCTCTAATTGGCTGTGACCCTGGTCTTCATTAGCTTCTACAATGAGAGGCAGGCTTTGCCTCCTGTCCCCTACTCTCCAATATTCACAAGGTAGGGAATTTCCCAAATCGAGGAAGATTTTGATGCTGGGAGCAAAAAGACAAATAGAATGATGTCTTATACTTGTGTACACACATATATATATTCCCTTATATATGTGTGTAATGTATGCAATACACATACACACATATATGATTCTTTCATTTGCCTGATCTTTGTATCTGTATCACTCTGTATTTGTAAAAATAATTTGGTAGCACATGTTTCTATATAATCTAGAAAGTTTAACCCCACAGAACTTCTGTGAAGCCATTTTATTATTTGAGGTAGCTTTAAGGGAGGGAAATAGAATAAGAACATATTTATTTCTGTATCTTTTATATACAGTCATTATAGAGAGTTTTGGAATACAGGAAATCACAAAGCTGAAAACAAAAACACAATTATACTCTTGGCCACTACTGCTGTTAAATATTGATATATTTCTTCTTGTTCTTTCTTTCCAATTGCACACACCCACACAGCTTACCTATGCATGTGTAACAGTTTTTTTTTTTTTTTTTGCCATGGGCCAGGCACCGAGAATCAAACCTGGGTCTCCAGCATGGCAGGAGAGAACTCTGCCTGCTGAGCCACCGTGGCCCACTCTGTAATAGAATTTTTAAATGTTTAGAGAATGTTACTGCTTTTCATCCCTTGCTGTCATTCACCTAATATCATAAAGCAAAGATTTTGACATTATAAATTCTTTTCAAGAGTGATTTTTAAAAGATCAAGATACTGTATTTACACTATGATTTAATTACTCTTTCTTCTATTGCTGGGCATGTTACATGTTTTTTCAGATGGGTCTTTTTTTTTTTTTTTTAATGCTTTTCCTACAAGAGACTCAACCAGAAGCTTTTTGCATTAATGCCAGAGCATAAGTATCTACTAGACCTAGAAGCCACATTTATTCCAGTGTCAGCGGCTTCAGGGTTTTCTTTATCTTACTCTTATAGTTTCTGTACTTGACCCACAGGTATTTTGTTTGATGTATACTGGCCAAATTATTTATTTAGTTAACAAAATCAGGAGGACTATCGCAATAAAAAAGGTAAATAGAATTTACTGTTTATTTGGGGAAAACAGGTTTAATTATGCAACTCCCAAATAACGTATTTATTACCTTTATTTATGACAAGAATGCTTGCCGTGGAGTTCAGGTGTAGGTAGGCCAAAACAGGAAAGCTTGATTTTTGGAATTTGCAAAGGTTTCCTATGGGTACATTCGTGGAAATTTTTAAAACAGCCAATTTTTGCCTGCTGATAGATCCTTTACATCTCTTAGTCTTTGCTGTCTCCTCTGTAAAGAAATGTTGAGAGGAGTCCCGTTCTATGAATCTGTGATTTTGCCTTGAGAAAAGCCTGCTTGGACCCAAAAGCCATAGCCATTCATTTCTGGATTGTGGGCTTACAATCAGCTTTCTCAAGGTCTGGTCCTTAACCATACATCAGGATGTGCAGATTCATAAACCATGAATTTGACTTTTGCAGACATAGGAATAATTTCTTCTCGACTTTTAGGCAAGAACATGTGTTCTTCAGTGTTCCTAGGGACTGACGGACTTAAAAGCAACGAAAGAAACTCAAAGTGAAAGGTGGGTCTGTATTGTTAATTGCATTCACTAATACTTCATTTATTGGGAAGTTGCTTTCACAGCCTCAACTATTGGATTGTAACCAACAACGTGGAAAAAAAGAGCCTTATATTCGCTGTTCCTCAGACTTGCCAAAGCCTCTGACTAGTTAAAACAGATAATGCAAGTCTGTCCCTGATTAGCCTGATTTATAGATGACTTCTGCAGAATCCATTAAGAACCTACTTACTCTAATCTTAGAAGAATCTAATAACCTTAATTGTCAAGTTTTCAAGTTTATGGCAGTTTAGTTCATCAACAAGTTTTTATTGTATACCTTTATGACAGCTCTATATTAGGCTCTGGGAAACAAAAACAAAACAGATAAAGTCCCTTTTCTCATCAGAACTAGTAAAAGAGACACTAAATAAACAAATAAATACATAACAGTTGGTAAAGAAAATTAAAGTGAGGTAACGATGCAGAGAGCCAGGAGGTTGAATAGAATAGTCAGGAAAGGTCCCTGTGCCAAGGTGACATTTGAGCAGAGACCTGAATGGAGAGAAGGTGCAAGCTTCCCTGAAGAAGGATATTTGATGAATGAACCAGGGAGAGGGGACAGTGTATGTAAAGGCCCTGAGGTGGATGGATACTTGGCATATTTGAGAGCAGAAGCAAAGACAGCACTGCAGACCAGAAATGAGAGATAGTGTTATTGAGGGAGTCACAAAAACAACAGCCTTGAGAGAGGGGATAAAAGAAACTGCCATATGTGGGTATCAGGATATAGCAAGGATGGTTACTTGGAGCCATTTAGTGTGGTTCCGAATTGTCTCAGACTCTTGAAGGCTAACTTCACTGGACATAGTACAGTTGTTGATGTCCATATGATAACCCTAAGTTATTAAGAAGTGTTTATACTCATATTCAACATTCAGTTTCTTTCAACTCCCGAAACATCATTTACTAAGCACTTACTATATGTACGGTACTATGCCAGACATTGGCAGTGTAAAGGTGAGTGATTTTGTGCCATCATCCTCAAAGGTTGCAATCTAGCTGGAGAAAAACATATATAGATATATAGTCTAATTAGGAACACAGGAAAACTTACGTATTTTAGCAAACTGTCTACACCCAAAAAGGTAATAATCTCAATTCATCTGGAAAATTCACTGACATGGAAATCTGAATACCCAGCAATTCTAGTTAAAAGGTATATTTGCATGCATATACACTCAATTATCCACAAATCCAATAATTATAATATTGAAATAATTTCTGGGCAATGTATAAAAATTAATTAAATGCATTCTAAACAGTCAACAAAATTAAGTTTGTCCCCTACTACTAAGAATGAGTGTCTTTGAGCCTGTGAGCTAAATCAATCTTCTAAAAACTTCAGATTTGGCAAGGAGGTTTGGCCTGGATCACCTCAGAAGATTACACAGACTCAGTCCCCTCCAGCACAATGTATTTTTCCTTTGTTTCTCTAAGGAGAAGAACTTAGGTAGTTTTACAACCAAGTGCCTTGGAGGAAGAGGTGGAGAGAAAATGGAGTGAAGTGTCTGATGGGTGTAAATGGGAGCTGGCTTGTCCTCACCATCACGTGACTTTGAAGCTCTCCTATTAAGAGATAGAGTCTATTTTCCCACCTTTTCATCTGGGCTGGCCTTATGACATGCTTTGGCCAATAGAATGCAATGGAGATGACAGTGCTGGTTCCCAGCCTGTACCTCAAGGGGTCTTATCTGTTTCTGGTTGGTCCCTTGAACCTGCCGGGTCACCAGAGGAACAGGCCCAGAAACACTGAGGATGAGAGAGCACGTGCATCAGATTTGGATTAGCTCAGTTGCCCCAGTGGAGGCCCCGGACATAAGAGAGCCCAGCCAAGATCAGTAGAACTGAGTCATAGCCAACCCAGCCCACTGATGACTGCAGACCTGTGCGGGAGCCCAGCCAGGACCAGGAGAACTATACAGTTGAGCCCAAACTAATTTGCTGACAATTACAATAATGAGCTAATTAAATGATTGTTGTTTGAGGTCACCATGTTTTGGAGCAGTGTTCATGCAACAAAAGCTTAGTGATACAGCCTCCATTCAGAAATGCATCCATAGCTATATCCATACCCATGTCTATTTATGTATCAAAGATAATGAAGGATACAAGGAATAATAGGCAACATTTGCACATATGTTCAGATATTGATTTGCAGAAAATCAAGATTTCTGTTGGTAAAGAAACCAAGAAAACATAGGACACATTCTTATTTTATTTTATTGGAAAAAAACAAATTTATGAGAGAACAAAAGAAGGCTAAAATTAACATCCTTCTTTACAGACACTCATATATAGACTATCTAGGCACTTTCCTAGATAGTAGGTGTGAGAACCAGGAATCAAATCCCAAATTACTCTTAACAAATCCTGTGCACATTATCCTGTTTCTGGCTGTTGCAAAGATATGTTTTCGAAACCCTTACATTGCCACTGGTGCTGTTGCTGGCCTACAACTTCCATTGCTTCATTTCTAATTAGTTTCAGTTCCTGTTTCCAAGAGGGTCTGGCCGTGGACTCCTTTTTCCTTCAGCAGGGAACTGAAGTTATCCTTCTGGGTTAAGGTAAGCTTAGGTCTATAGCCAGACCATAACTCCCGAGGATGGAAAGGAAAAATATTTGAAGAGTGAAGTTTCTCATTTTTCTGCCAATGTTGACTTACATTGATCAGATACAGATATATAAGAACACTGTAAACATTATACAAATAATACCATTCTTGAATAGGCAGTCTGTGTGTTTACTAGCTAAGGCACTATATGCATTAAGTTGGGCCTGCCTTCCAGTTCAGTATGTCAAACTACGTACCTCTTTTTCCTACATCCCACATTAAAAATAATAAATGTAGCCAAAAACAAAAGGACAAATACTGTATGGTCTCACTGATATGAACTGACATTAGTGAATAAACTTGGAATATTTCGTTGATAACAGAGACCATCAGGAGATAGAAATAGGGTAAGACAGTGGGTAATTGGAGCTGAAGGGATACAGACTGTGCAACAGGACTGAATACAAAAACTCAGAAATGACAGCACAGTACACCTAACTGTAATACAATTTTGTTAAAACACTGAATGAAGCTGCATGTAAGAATGATAGAGGGAGGAGGGCTGGGGGCACAAATGAAATCAGAAAGAAAGATAGATGTTAAAGATTGAGATGGTATAATCTAGGAATGCCTAGAGTGTATAATAATAGAAACTAAATGTACAAATTTTTAAAATTTTTTGCATGAAGAAGAACAAAGGAGTGTCATTACTGCAGGGTGCTGAAAATAGATGATAATTAATATTTTAAAATGTCACCTTATGTGTGAGACTAAAGCAAAAAATGTTTATTTGGTACAAAATTTATATTTTGACTAGTGCATTTCCTAATATAATTTATGTAGATAGTTTGATTGAACACCATAAGTACTTGGAATCTCAGGTAGGACATGAGATTTTGTTGGTTTGCCCAGAGTGATGCCCCGATGAATCCCAGAGTGATTTGATCAGTGAGCGGAGAAGTATTTGCAAAGCCCCCTTCAGGGAAAGGTGAGAACGGGGAGAAATTCAACTTCCCCAAGTTGAATTCTTGATATTCTCACAAGCAGTGTGGACAACCAAAGCTATAGGCTGAGCCCCCAGTCTTGGGGTTTGTTCATATGAAACTTAACCCCACAAAGGATAAGTCAAGTCTACTTAAAATTTAGGCCTATGAGTCACCCCCAAGAGAGCCTCTTTTGTTGCTCAGATGTGTCCTCCCTCTCCAGCCAACACAACAAGCAAACTTGCCACCCTCCCCCTCTCTGCGTGGGACATGACTCCCAGGGGTGTGGACCTTCCTGGCAACGTGGGACAGAAATCCTAGAATGAGCTAAGACTTAGCATCAAGGGATTGAGAAAAACCCTAGAATGAGCTGAAACTGTGCATCAAGGGATTGAGAAAACCTTCTCGACCAAAAGGGGGAAGAGTGAAATGAGACAAAGTGTCATTGGCTGAGAGATTCCAAACAGAGTTGAGAGATTATCTTGGAGGTTATTCTTACGCATTGAGTAGATATCACCTTGTTATTCAAGATGTAGCGGAGAGGCTGGAGGGAACTGCCTGAAAATGTAGAGCTGTGTTCCAGTAGCCATGTTTCTTGATGATGATTGAACAATGATATAGCTTTCACAATGTGACTCTGTGATTGTGAAAACCTTGTGTCTGATGCTCCTTTTATCTACCATATCAACAGA
>PVIY010062700.1:0-10767 GCA_004026745.1 Myrmecophaga tridactyla | reverse complement strand
AACAGAAGAGTAGAACATATGGAATAAAAATAAATAATAGGGGGAACAAATGTTAAAATAAATTCAGCTTGAAATGCTAGTGGTAAATGAAAGCGAGGGGTAAGGGGTATGGTATGTATAATCTTTTTTTTCTCTATTATCGTTTTATTTCTTTTTCTGTTGTCTTTTTATTTCTTTTTCTAAATCGATGCAAATGTTCTAAGAAATGATGAATATGCAACTATGTGATAATATTAAGAA
Source organism: Myrmecophaga tridactyla (assembly GCA_004026745.1). Classification (NCBI taxonomy): domain Eukaryota; kingdom Metazoa; phylum Chordata; class Mammalia; order Pilosa; family Myrmecophagidae; genus Myrmecophaga; species Myrmecophaga tridactyla. Next base: position 10,527 of record PVIY010062700.1, on the reverse strand, counting down.
TTACTGACTATATATGTAGAATAGAATGATATCTTAACGTTCTTTTGTTAATTTTTTTAATTAATAAAAAAAGTTTATAAAAAAAAAAACATAATTAGCTCATGGGGAATACACAAACAGGCCTTGAGCTACATCTAACTGTGGGCTATAATTTGCAGACTCCTGTACTAGACCACTATAACATTCATCCCAGAAAATTAATATTTTGTTTACTGGATTATCTTATCAAAAAAGGAACTAGAGTTCATCAACACATCCCCATACACAACAGGCACTTAGATATATGTTAAATAAATTAATAGAAAATAAGTTGCTTCCTTATTAGCATGACAACCCTTTCAAATATTTAATAGGAAAGCCTTCTCAAAGGATGTATTTCCACTCTTTCATCTACTATCATAGTCATCTACTCTCACAAAGTACTCTAATTTCATAAATATCTTTCCTAAAATGTGGACCTAAAATTGACTTTAATGTACTACATCACAGAATGGATTGGCCCTCAAATCTTGACTTAGACAGCATTAGCTTGTTTGGAAAAACTTGTTGAATAATTCTTATTCAAACTTCTTTACAAAACTCTGACAAAAACGATCTTCAAGATTTAATCCTGTTTTCCTGACAGTGGCTAATTTTAAATATCGAATCAGAACTTCCCTGACTTTAAAGCACTCCTATTAAACCAATCAGTGATGTGGTTATTAAGGATATTAGACACTAAGATGATAGAATTCAAAGTTAAAATTTTATCTTTCTTTAAAAACGAAATGATTTGGTATTTGTTTCTGAACTCTAGTTTTAGTTGTTCTTACTACCTTAAAAAAAAAAGACATGACCCAAAAATTACTATTCTCAAGATAATTTTAAATTTAACTTATAAAAAGGATCCCTTCAAATCTATAAAAGATGTTTCTCTATATAAATTATTGAACAATATTAATTAGATATTATAACCAAAAGTAAAAGTTTTAGTAACTCAGAAAATAATCAAGATAAAAGATAGCTATGTACAATCTACTGTAACTTTTAAAAAACAAATATTTAATCGGAAAACTGATAAACACATATTATATTTAATATGCATTACCCAGCAATGAAATCTGGCTAGTTTCTGCTGTCAAGATAGCAGTCCAACACATACATTTCTAACACTGATTAAGAAACCTAAAACGAATAGTAATTAAACTGATGTAATATAAACACACATAATTTTATAGAGAAAAAAATGTGGCCGTTGCATTATTTCAATTTTTGAAAAGAAATTTGAAGTAACAAGGAAGACAAAAATATTTTTCTGAATTATGACTTACACTTGAAAAAAGTCTAAATCACTATATTGGTTAAGTATTCTTTTGTATCTTCAATAATCTATAGTTTACAATTTATTTATTCTATAATTTATTCTAAAATGATAACTCCTACCTTGATGATTTGAAAGGTACTTAAAGTATCTTGCATAAAGAGCTAAAAAATCAATTCGATAGCAAACAGAGGAAAGCAGTATGCTCTAACTCAGACAAGTTACTTAAGCCTCTCTAAATTAACGTTTTGGTCTGAAAGCTGAAGATAACAACACATGCCTTAATTCTAAGAATCAAATGAGGTAAAAAAATAATAATTTGTTTTTGTTTGTTTGACAGGGATCATGGAATCCCTGTTGCTGAGACAACTGGTCAAAGAATAATATGTAATTCACCCCAAGAGAAACTCCCACCAGAGAGGAAGCTGCCACCTTTTACAGCCTTCTGTGAGAAAGAGGACATGATAAAATGAGGGGCACTGCACATTTAATATAACTATACCAGCTGGCCAGTATGAAAAACCAGAAGTAATTTACAATCTTTGAGTTTGGCTCTACAGAGCACCTCAGCTCAACAAAGGACTCAGTTATAATACTAACAGTCCACCAACAGTATTTTACAAATGTGAGGTATTAACATTATAAAAATAAAGAGGCATTACCTAGCAATGGCGAATATAAGAAATCTCTGCTGTGTTCCTTTACTTGATTTTCTGATTGGCTCAATGTACCTTCCTCCACAGAGGGAAAGTCGGTCACTTCTGTCCCTTCATCTCTCAGATTAAACCTGGTATGGGTTGTAACCAAGGTTTGGGAAGAGTTCAGTTCTTGAGGAAGACAATGCCAAGATTCTGTTCTCTGAAACAGTAATTTTCAAGAAAAACATGTTATCATTAACTGAGTTACAATACATATTAACATTTAAATTAAAATGTCCACTCAAGCAACATTTAACTTTCAATTTAATCACATTTTCATCAAACTTTAGAAATATTAAAGCTATTCATTCCCATGTTTCTTACAATATTAATGATGTCTTAGACCTCTTCCTTTTACTATCCATCCTCCAAAACTCCTGGATCATGCTGGCATTTCTGCTACACTTTAACAGTTAGCTCTCATCATTAAAAATAACAGATTTGATTCTGTATAATCAAATTTTACAATCTGATTAAAATAAAACTGGAAAAATTTGTCTGAAACTAAAGCTACAATATTCTCTACATGTGACCACTTCACTGAATTTTATTTCTTAGAATACTCTTAGCTCTTCTTAGTATATAATATTATTCATGTTGTCTACTTCATGTTTCAAATGTTTACTCTTGAATCAGTGGCACATATCAGAGCAAGGTTTCACAAACTATGAATGGAGAAAGACGCGTTTTTCCTACTTGCAATTCATTGTAGACTGATTCTTTAAGCAAAATAAAGTAAGAATTTAAAACTAGATAAAATAAAAAGACATAGAAGCCCTCAGCAGTACAAGCGTAGCTCAGTGGTAGAATCTGCACTTGCCATGCAGGAGACCTGGGTTTGTTCCCTGGAGTCTGGACTACTCTCCCCAACCCCCCCCCGCCCCAAAAAAAAGACATACAAATCCAAACTACAAAACACAGGTCCACATGCTTGATTTCTAGTTCCAAAACACAGAAAAGTACTCTGTAAAGTGGCTATATAAATTCTTGCAATGCTTCCCCTCAATCTCTGTATTTATCTCTTGACAGGACAGTAACATTATAAACAATTCATGGCAGCAATCCACAGAATTAGCAATGTTTAATTAAAGTTGAATTAAATACTACAAGTCACCAGTTTTAAAGGCATTTCCCTTTTAACTCTGATATTGCCTAACAATTATGAATATTCTACTTATCATGCTAAGAAATATCACTTTGTTTTCATTTTTAATAATTTGATTAGGAATGGGCACTAAATTTGATCAAACTGTATTATAGCATCTTCTTCCCAATTAAACATGACAGAATATAACACATTTTTAAAAATGTAACAGCTTCACATTTCTTGGTAGCTGAGATAGTTAAGTTCACATGTCAACTTGGCTAGATTATGGTTTCGGTGGTCAAGCAACCAGTGGCCTGATTGTTACTGAAAATATTTGTGTTAAATCATTAGTGAGCTGATCCTTTGTATGACTGATTCCACCTACCATCAATAAAGGCAACTGCCTTCAGTAATGAGACAAGTCTCATCCAATCACCTGAAGTTCTTAAAGGGAGAACTGATGATGTGGGCAGTCAAAAAGAACTTCCATATCTACTTCAGCCAGCCAGCTTTTCCTGGGGAATTCTTCAAAACCTTCACCGACATTCCCAAGGTGTTGACCTGCACTACAGAATGTGGATTTGCTGATCCCCATGGTTGCAAAAAGTAATTCTTACAAATGAGATTAGCTAATCCATCTTTTAGAACACCTTGCTTTGTTCTCTAACCTTGTTCCATAACTTAGTACAAAATTTTTTTATATAACATAGAAATTCTATTTTTAGTTAAAATTTTAAAGATTTCACCAGTAAATTCATTAGATCCAGAAATCTGCTTAACAGCTGGTAATTCAACTTTCTCAAATTTCCCCTTAGTAATACAAATATACCTCTAAAAAATTGATGAGTTTGTATAAAGTCTATTTCATTAAGATTTTTTTTCCTGACTGGATTTTCTAGGAATGGATCGATTTTCCCATATTTTAAAATTTTAACAACTTTGTTATATTTTCTAAGTTATTTACTTGTTCTTCTCTACCAATTTTACTAACACCTCTAGTTTTTCATTCTTTTTCTAAAAGCCTTGGTTTAAATGACTAATTCACTTTATTTTACTTTCATTTAATTATTCATTTAAATAAAAACATGAGAAGCTGGACACTATATGAGGAGCAACCAACATGACTAAATATACAATGTACAGAATTTATTATTTTGTAAATAGCCTATTCATGGATTCATGAATAGCCTATTCATGTCCCTTGACAAAGGAAAATACTTTCTAGTGACTCAGAATCTATAGAATAAAGACATATTACAACTTAGATTTTCACAAAAATTTTCAAACAAAAATTTTGTTTTTGAAGGTGTAATTTCAGCATTTAAAATTCATTAATCAAATGCTCTGACAGTGAAGTTTAAACAAAAGAAAAAGCTACACAACTATCCACTATATAATATCAGTTATAAAAATATAGCAAAGAAAAAGGACAGGAAATATTCTAAAATACTGACACTACTCATCTAAGGTTTGTGGGATTATAGAACAGTAGATTTTTGAAGTTCAAAAATTTCTCAAACCATCAACAATGGATAAATCAGTCAATTCTATATATCAAATTGCTATTGGAATTTAGAATTCAAGTAACTCTGATATCTGTATTTATAGATTTTTTCCTTCCTTGCTTTAATTTTAAATTAGTTTATGAAACATATTGTACAAACAGGCTTTATGATGACTATTTAGTCTTTTTTTAATATGCCTATGGATAAACTAAGAAATCCATTTTAGGTGGTTAAGATTTCCATATGTTAACTGTAAAAACATCTGTATCTTTATATTTTCCTGAAATCAGAAAAATATTTAGTAACGTAGGTCATTACTATAGCAATACAAATATTTGTAAGAACTTTCCACTTGATATTTTGAGGACATTCACAGTTTTGACAGCTGATCAAATAGTATCTGTGTTAGTGTTTAATACTTAGAATTTAAGAACTTTGCTATCTGAATATATAGATTTTTTCCCCTTGTTACCTTAATTTTAAATTGGTTTATGAAACTTACTGAGCAAACACACACTTTACAATGATTATATGGATATGTTATTTAAATAAGCTAAATATAGTTATGCTAAGATATCCATTATTGGTGGTTCTCAGTGTATTGTTTGTTTTCTTAAATAAAAAAAAATTGCTATTGGACATGTGCTTTTTATCTTTTCAATAATAGAAAATAAAAGAAAAATGAAAAGTTTTTTTTTGAGTACACAACATTCTAGAAGGGATAGGGAGCCAATGAAGGATTTTAAAGCAGGGGGAATTCCAGCCATTTTGTAATTCCAACTTCCACAATGGTCCCCTTACTCATCTGCCAGCCACCTCAGAAAATGATTCTTTTTCAGTCTGGGTGATTCCTCACTACTAATGACAGTATTCTAGTCTGCTAGGCTGCGAAAAGCAATATATAAGAAAAGAGTTGGCTTTTAACAGTGGAAGTTTATTCACTTATAAGCTTACAGTTCTGAGGCCATGAAAATGTCCAAATGAAGGTAACATCAACATGATACCCTGCCTTCAAGATGATAACCTGTTCCCAAAGACCAGCTGCTGGCAATCCTGGACTCCTCTGTCACATGGCAAGGCATATGGCAGCATCTGCTGGTCTCTCCCATATCTTCCAGGTTTCACTGTTTCCAGCTTTTTGCTTCCATGGCTGTCTCTCTCTTGCCTAAATTTCATTCTCTCATAAAGGTCTCCAGTAAAAGGATTAAGACCAACCCTAAATGAGGTGGGTCACATCTTAAGATCCTACTTACCAAAAGATCCTACTTTATAAACCCACAGTTTTACTCAAAACAGCCCAAAGCTAAAGAATCCAAACGTTCTTCAACTGGTAAATAAACAAAAGGTGAGTCATCCATATAATGGAATACTACTCAGCAATAAAAAATAAAAGGAACAAACTATTGAAACATGCAATATAATGGATAAATTTCAAAAGCATGTCCGAGTGAAAGAAGCCAGACTCAAAAGTCTACACACTGTAAAATTCTGGAAGAGGCAAAACTATTGGGACACAAATTTGACCAATGATTGCCAGGGACTAGGGATGAGGTAGTTCAGGTTGAGGGAGAATGGTAACTGACTACAAGAGACAGAAGGGAACTTTTTTTGGATGACGGTAATGTTCTAAATCTCAAATATGGTGGTTATATGATTATATTTGTTTGTCAAAACTCAACCAACTGTATAGGCAAGAACAGTAAACTTTACTGTATGTAATTATACCTCAATAAGCCTGATTTACTGGGGAAAAAAAAAAGCATGGGTAGGTAGGATGTTAGGAAATAGTAGATATTGTAGACAACTCTTGAAAATTTGACTGTAATGGTGAGAAGAATAATGAGGGAAGTAGCTAGAGGGAAAAAGAAGTTCAGACATTTGTACTCAAACTAGTGGTGATAGCAAGGTCTAGGCTGTGACCATCGGATGGGTGAGGGAAGGATCAGGGAGCAGATACAAGGAAGTGTGGAGAGAAAAATCTCTGGAGGTTAGATCAAAGATCCCAGAGTTTCAGGAGTCAAACAGGCTATCTAAGTTAAAATGAAAGAAAATTAAAGAAAGAAAAGAAGACAATGTGGCAAGAGCAATTGTTTTGAACAAATGAAGAAAACGAATTCAGATGATCACAACCAGAATGATTAATGAGCAGAATAATCAGACGGAGGAAGAATTAGAAAGTGCCAAAAAAAACATTCCCAATATTCTAAGAAAACTGGGCATAAAGCAGAAATTAAGAACTACAAAATCCATCCATGGTTTATATTTTATAAGACAGGGACAAAAGGAAGACATCAGTTTTTAGACTGTGCTGTCCATAAACGGCCCCAGACTACTATGCTTTTTCTGGTAAGGGTTTCTATTAAGCCCTTTTTCCTCAGAGAGAACAAATCTTCCTTCCTCTATATCTTGCATCTAATGGGTAATTATTGGAATTTAGGGAAAACAAAGTGCTCTAACAACTTGAGTTGTTAGATAATCAACCTTAAATATATTGAACCTTTATGAAAAAGGCTGCATTTTCTCTACAAAATAAAAGCACATAATCTTTTCTCCTATATCCTCAAGATTTTAAAATTTCCTCTAAGTTTATGACTATGTTCTAGAGAAGTAGTTCTCAAAGTATAATCTGAGGATCCCTCGGGTCTCTGACATTCTTTCATGGTCTCTATAAGGTCCTCCCCTTTTCAACTACATTATTTAAGTGAGGACAGATTTTCTTCATATCCTTCAAACAAAACAAGATATTGTGACAGAATGAATGCAGAAGCAGATATGAAAACCCAGGAGGAATCTTCTATTAAGCTACATTAAAGAGAATTACAAAAATGTAAAACAATACCAGTTTTCCAACTTGTTTTAGAAAAAAAGTCATTTTTCATTTAAAATATTTACAGTAATAATAATAATGGGTTTGCTATTTTAAAATGATTTTTAAATAAATATTTCTACATTTTATTTTCTAATATGGTAAATATCACTAGTTATTACCTATATGGGCAAAAGCACTTTAGAATAATTGTGAAAAACAGAAAGGGGTCCTGAGACCAAAAAAAAATGTGAATTGCTGTTTTAAATAATTAAGGCTGCCAAAAATGTTACAAAAATGGAATACTAGGCTAATTCATTTCTTTCAATTCTCCACAAGTATATCAGAATTTTTCATGCTACTTATCAAAAGAAAGCTTGCTAGTTACACAAGACATACCTGATCGTTCCCAGAACCCCACTGAGTTGTTTCAAAAGAGACCACATCAGTATTGGAAATCTGTGTTCTATTACTGCCTTGATATAATGACTGTTGCCATACATGACCAGTCAATGGAACAACCTGAAAGTCAAAAGCAGATTTCAATGAGGTAACACAATCATGATTAAACAATAATGAAAATAACATGAGAGATCCTATTTCTCAGTGTATAAGTACTCACATATTTCAACTTCAAAACCACTGTTGTTATCCACACTTAAAGATAAGGAAACAGGGACTTATAGTTACAAAGTTAAGATTCAACGAACTTGCCAATAAACCACAACAGTTCCTTTCCTTCCTATTTCCCTCCAGGTAAAAGAATCAAGCAGAAACAAGAAGGTTGTTTGTTTTAAAATCTGTTTCAGACAGCTAAGAAATCAAATCTAATAATGCGGACAAAATTAATTCATAGGTTTGGAAGCCGGTACCAAAGTCAGGCTCATTTTGTGAAATCAGGGGTGGAACAGGACTCCTCCATCTCTCAATCTGTGAAAGAAGGCAATAAAAGCTGTGACAATTTTCAAGAATGAAGCAAAGTAAATGGAAAAGAACAAAGGCACTCAAACAGGACCTTAAGCCACACACACTGGTTTGGGACTGGTTCAGGACTGGTTCTTCCTAGTATCCCTAGAGATTAAAAAATCAAAACTTCCAATATAAAACGTTCTTCAAAAGAGGAATGCTAAGATGGTAAGACAGAGATGATCACCAGGTAGAGAAGGGTATGCACATAAAGAAAACAAAATGAAACTCCCTCTAAAATGAGACTACAAAGAACTTTAAAATAAGAATATCTCAGATCCTCAAGGAGAAAAAGATACAGCATCCCCCCAAAAGGAAGAGGTTATGAAGGTAAAATAGGTACACATGAGACAAGAAGAGATTAAATGCTAACAAAAAAGTAATGAAAAAGGTTAACATAAATATGAGAAAACACAATTTCAAACACTCAACTAAACTGTAAATTACTACCCAATTGTAGCACAATAAGTGTTACAAAGATGAAAACTAGAAAAGAGACCTTAGCGAGTCAAGGGAGTACTTTGAAGGGCTATAATTTATGACTCTTATAAGTTCCACAGTAAAGCATAACAGGAATGGCAAAGAGCAATATGTGAAAACTACTAAAGGAACTACTACCATAGCCAAAAGAAAAGTGAATCCAAGCAAATACAGATCAGCTGTATCAATTTACGTTTCAAGTAATAGGCAGAGTGGCTAATCTCTCAAAAATTACCAAACAGGGGAGAGGGGGAACTTGGTAAAAGTAACAGGAATTCTTTTATATGCAATAATTGAGCTAAAAATAAATGTTAAATTCCCAGGGTTAGGGCGGGCCACGGTGGCTCAGCAGGCAGAGTTCTCTCCTGCCATACTGGAGACCTGGGTTCAATTCCAGGTGCCTGCCCATGCAAAAAAAAAAAAAATTCCCAGGGCTAAATAACAAACAGGAGACTAAAAATCAGAGCAATGAGATGTGGCCTCACTCTCTCTAAGCCCAACTCTGCAAGTGAAATCATTGCCCTCCCCAGTACGTAGGGCATGACATCCAGGGCTGAAAGACTCCCTGGTGACGTGGGAGATGACTCCCAGGGATGAATCCAGACCTGGCACTGTGGGATCAACAATTACCTACTGACCGGAAGAGGGGAAAGAAGTGTAACTAATAAAGTATCAGTGGCAGAGTTCATTCAAATAGACTTGAGAGACTACTCTGGAGCTTACACAAGCTTCAGATAGACCTTGCTACATATCATAACCTGCCAGCCCCCAATCAGGACTACTCCAGACAATCCTAAAGAATGCTTAGGGCAATATATGAGATTCCACAAGGGTTCCATGCACTAGAATAACAAAAAAAGTATAAATTTCAAAGCACAGCACCACAATTAGTTGTAGAACATATTTAACACATGAGTTAAAAGGATAGACAATCAGGTAAAATTTTTTAAAAAAACAAAATATATACTATTTGCAACAGATACTGAAGTCACAAAGACACAGGCTAAAAATAGAAATATAGAAAATAATAAAACGAGAAAATATTATGCCATCTCAATGACTCACATCTAAGTTTATTAATTGTGCCTTTTTTACTTGTTTGTAACTCAAATCTGCCTATTTTACTTTTTAATCAACTTCCTTTCTTAAATGGATGGCATTCTTTCCTTTATCTCTTTTGTACTAAATTAATACATTAACCCAGGTTTTCTCAACATTGACACTATGACATTTTGCACAGGATAATACTTTGTAGTGGGAGGCTGTCCTGGGCACTGGGGGTGTTCAGTACCATCCATGGCCTCTACCCACTAAATGTCAGTCAAAACGAAAAATAAGTATCTAGAACTTAAAATGTTAAGTATTTTGTATTAAAAAATCATGGGATGGGTGGGCCACGGTGGTTCAGTGGCAAGAACACTTGCCTGCCATTAAGAGGGAAATTTATTGCCCTAAACGCCTATATCAAAAAAGAAGAAAGGGCAAAAATTCGAGAATTAACTGTCCACTTGGAAGACCTGGAGAAAGAACAGCAAACTAACCCCAAAGCAAGCAAAAGGAAAGAAATAACAAAGATTAGAGCAGAAATCAATGAAATTGAGAACATGAAAACAATAGAGAAAATTAATAAAACCAGAAGTTGGTTCTATGAGAAAATCAATAAGATTGATGGGCCCTTAGCAAGA
>PVIY010062699.1:0-10764 GCA_004026745.1 Myrmecophaga tridactyla | reverse complement strand
GAGGTCTCAGGCTACCTGACTTTAAGGCATATTATGAAGCTACAGTGGCCAAAACAGCATGATGCTGGCATAAAGATAGATATACTGACCAATGGAATAGAATAGAGTGTTAGATTAGATATAGACCCTCTCATCTATGGACAATTGATCTTTGATAAGGCTGTCAAGCCAACTCACCTGGGACAATACAGTCTCTTCAATAAATGGTGCCTACAGAACTGGATATCCATATGCAAAAGAATGAAAGAGGATCCATATCTCACACCCTATACAAAAATTAACTCAAAATGGATCAAAGACCTAAACATTAGATCTAAGACCATAAAACCATTGGAAGAAAATGTAGGGAAATATCTTTTAAATCTTATACTAGGAGGCGGTTTCCTAGACCTTACACCCAAAGCAAGAGCTTTGAAGAAAGAAAGAAAGAAATGGGAACTCCTCAAAATTAAACACTTTTGCGTATCAAAGAGCTTCATCAAGAAAGTAAAAAGACAGCCTACACAATGGGAAACAATGTTTGGAAAAGATATATCAGATAAAGGTCTAGTATCCAGAATTTATAAAGAGATTGTTCAATTCAACAACAAAATGACAGGAAACCCAATCACAAAATGGGCAAAAGACTTGAACAGACACTTCTCAGAAGAGGAAATACAAATGGCCAAAAGGCACATGAAGAGATGCTCAACTTCCCTGGCTATTAGAGAAATGCAAATCAAAACCACAATGAGATATCATCTCACACCTACCAGAATGGCCATTATCAATAAAACAAAATGACAAGTGCTGGAGAGTATGTGGAGAAAGAGACACACTTATCCACTGTTGGTGGGAATATAAAATGGTACAACCACTGTGGAATACAGTTTGGCAGGTACCTCAGCAAGCTAAGTGTAGAACTGCCATATAATCTGGCAATACCATTGCTAGGTATCTACTAAGAGGACATGAGGGCAAGGACACAAACAGACATTTGCACACCAATGTTTATAGCAGCATTATTTACAATTGCCAACAGATGGAAACAGCCAAACATCCAACAACAAATGAGTGGCTAAACAAGCTGTGGTATACACATATGATGGAATATTATGCAGCTGTAAGACAGAATAAAGTTATGAAGTATGTAACAACATGGGTGGACCTTGAGGACATTATGCTGAGTGAGCTTAGCTAGAAACAAAAGGACATATATTATAAAGTCTCACTGACATGAACTAACATTAATGAATGAACTTAGATAATTTCAGTTAAGAACAGAGGTCATCAGGAGATAGAAATAGGGTAGATTTTGGGTACTAGGAGCTGAAGGGATACAGATTGTGCAACAGGACTGATTGTAAAAATTCAGAAATGGATAGCACAATACTACCTAACTTCATTCAGTGTACTAATACAATAATGTTAGTACACTGAATGAAGCTGAATGTGAGAATGATAGAGGGAAGTGGCGGGGGGCACAGATGAAATCAGAAGGAAAGATAGACAATAAAGACTGAGATGGTATAATCTAGGAATTCCTAGAGTATACAATGATAGTGACTAAATGTACAAATTTAAAAATGTTTTTGAAGAGGGAGAACAAAGGAATGTCAGTACTGCAGGGTGTTGAAAATAGATGGCCATTCATATTTTAAAACTTTAACTTATGTGTAAGACTAAAGCAAAAATGTTTATTTGGTGCAAAATTTATAATTTGACTAGTGCATTTCCTAATACAACTTATGTGGACAGCTTAATTGAACACCATAAGTACATGGAACCTTGAGCAGGCCAGTAGAGTTGGTAGGTTTGTCCAGAGTAATGCCCCAATAAATCCCAGAAGGATTTGAACAGTGAATAAAAAAATATTTGCAAAGTCCCCTTGGGAGAATGATGAGAAAGGGGGAAAATTCAACTTTCCCATGTGGAGAATTCCTGATATTCTCACAAGCAGTGGGGACAACCAAAGCAATAGGCCAAGCCCCCAATCTTGGGGTTTGTTCATGTGAAACAGCCTTACAAAGGATAGGCTAAGCCTAGTTAAAATTAGGCCTAAGAGTCACCCCCAGAGAACCTCTTTTGTTGCGCAGATGTGGCCGTTCTCTCTCAGCCAACACGACAAGCAAACTCACTGTCCTCCCCCATCTACGTGGGACATGATTCCAGAGGTGTAAACTTTCCTGGCAACATGGGACAGAAATCCTAGAATCAGCATCAATGGATTGAGAAAACCTTCTAGACCCAAAAGGGGAAGAGAGAAAAGAGACAAAATAAAGTGTCAATAGCTGAGAGATTCCAAACAGAGTTGAGAGGTTTTCCTGGAGATTATTCTTATGCATTATATAGATATCACCTTTTTTAGTTAAGGTATATCGGAGAGGCTGAAGGGAAGTGCCTGAAAATGTGGAGCTGTGTTCTAGTAGCCATGTTTCTTGAAGATGATTGTATAATGATATAGCTTTCACAATGTGACTGTGTGATTGTGAAAACCTTGTGTCTGATGCTCCTTTTATCTACCTTATCAACAGACTAGTAAAACAAATGGAATAAAGATGAATAATAGGGGGAACAAATGTTAAAATAAATTTAGTAGATTGAAATGCTAGTGATCAATGAAAGGGAGTGATAAGGGGTATAGAAAAAAACTAGGGGAAACAAAGTCTAAAATATATTTGGTAGATGGAAATACTAGCAATCAGTGAGAGGGAGGGGTAAGGGGTATGGTATGCATGAGGGTTTTTTTCTTTTTTCTTTTTATTACTTTTTCTGAACTGATGTAAATGTTCTAAAAAATGATCATGGTGATGAATCTACAACTAAAAAAAAAGTTTTGACAAAGTCCCTTGAGGGATGAGAGAAAAAATATGGAACTATTAAACTTTATCATCAGGGAATCCCTTGATACTGTGTTAAACATTAGGAACACCCAAACAATAGGTAAGCCCTTGACCTTGAGGCTTACTCTTGTGAAGCTTATGTAGGTAGCAGAGAAGCTTAGACTACCTATAGGTATGCCTAGGAGTTACTTCTGGAGGACTTCTTTTGTTGCTCAGATGTGGCCTCACTCTCTCTAAGCCCAACTCTGCAAATGAAATCATTGCCCTCCCCCCTAAGTGGAACATTATATCTGGGTGAAAATCTCCCCGGCAGAGTGGGAGATGACTCCCAGGGATGAATCCGGCCCTAACACCATGGAATTAACAATTCCATCCTGACCAAAAGGGGGCAAAGAAGTGTAACTAAGAAAGTATCGGTGGCTGGTAAAGTTCAAATAGAGTCAAGAGGCTACTCTGGAGGTCACTCTTATTCAAGCTTCAGTTAGACACTGCTACCTAACATAATTTGCCAGACCCCAACCAAAACCATTCCAGCCAATCATAAAGAACACTTAGGGCAATATATAAAATTCTACAAAGGTTCCATACACTATGGTAACTTTCCAGAAACCTACAACCTCCAGATAGGTCCCTGGACCAGGTAAGTCCTGAAACCTAGAGGGCCCAGCCTCTCCAGAACAGCAGCTAGTTCCATCTCACCACCCCATAGTACTGACAGCCCCTTCCAAAATGAAAAAGTTAGAATGGTTGTCATGGTCAGGTTCATGTGTCGACTTGGCAAGTGGTGGTTCCCAGTCATTTGGTCAGGCAAGCGCTGGCCCGTCTGGTGCTACAAGGACATTTCATTGACTTAAATCATGATTATGTTAGCTGCATCCACAGCTGACTGCATTTGTAATTAGCTAAGAGAAACATCTTCTGCAGTGAGTGATGCTTAATCTAATCAGAGAAAAGCTTTCAAAGAGGATTCAGAAGAGACAGTCATTCTTCCTGCTTCAGTTGGTGAGCCTCTCCTGTGGAGTTTGTCCAGATCCTTCATTGGAGTTGTCAGCTTCACAGCCTGCCCTATGGATTTGGACTCTTCCATCTCCATGGTTGTCCAGCCAGTCTCGCCTGAGAGTTCATTGTGGACTTCATTGGAGTTACCAGCTTGCAGCCTGCCCTACAGACCTTGGACTTTACATCTCCACAGTTACGTGAGACACTTTTATAAGTTTTATATCTACAGATATCTCTTACAGATTCTGTTTCTCTAGAGAACCTTAGCTAATACAATGGCCATAGCCCAAATACTCCTAAAGAGAGGGATATAAAGATCAAAGGTGATGGTGAAGTTACACAGAGAAGAAAAGGTAGGTTTTAACAAATGAATATGACTGCTGAATCATTAAACGGGTATATCTTTTAGTCTCCTGTATCTCAGAGCAGCTAGAAGTAAAAAATTGTGGAATTGAAACCCATACCAAACTCTGAAATCTGTTCTACAACTAATTGCTGTGCTGTGCTTTGAAATCCATTGCTTTATTGTATATATGTTATTTTTCATAAAAATTGATTGTGATGATAAAAAATATTTATTCCTTCTAGTCTCCCATATTCTGGAGCAGCTAGAAGGAAAACTCTGTAAGGATGGTATGGTAGCCTGTGACAAACTGTGGGATCTGTCCTGTAAGTACTTGTTGAGGAATGCTTTGAAAATTATGCTTTTTTTTCTTTTTTCTTTCTTTGCTTTGTATATATGTCATTTAAAAAATTTTTTTAATTTTATTTTTTTAAATACCAAAAAACACCAAACAAATGCAAACATTCCTATTTTGATCATTCTGTTCTACATATATAATCAGTAATTCACAATATAATCACATAGTTGTATACTCATCAGCATGATCATTTCTTGGAACATTTGCATCTATTCAGAAAAAGAAATAAAATGAAAACAGAAAAAAAATTATACATACCCCTCTCTTTCATTGATCACTAGCATTTCAAACTAAATTTATTTTAACATTTGTTCCCCCTATTATTTGTTTTTATTCCATATGTTCTACTTGTCTGTTGACAAGGTAGATAAAAGGAGCATCAGACACAGGTTTTCACAATCACACAGTCACACTGTGAAAGCTATATCATTTATATGTCATATTATACAATAAAAATTTTTTAAATAATCAAATGCCCTCGAAACAACAGAAAATCACAAAACATGTGACGATCCAAGCAGAAATTTTTCAGCCGAATGACCAAATCAAAACTCCAAAAGAGAAAAAGAATATGGAACTACTCAAAGATATTTATAAAGAAATAAAGGATATCAGGAAGGCACTAGAAAAGTATAAAGTATTCAGAAGACTAAACAGAAAAATGGCAGATCTCACAGAAATGGAAGATACAGTAGCCCAAATTAGAAATATACTTAATACACATGAGAGCAGATTCAAAGGAGAAGGAAGAATAAGTCAGCTAGAAGATAGAACAAGTGAGCTAGAGCACACATAAGAACAAATGGTTAGAAAGATGGAAAAAATGGAACTGGATCTTAGAGAAATGATAGGCAACAACAGGCACACTAATATAAGAACCATTGGTGTCCCAGAAGGAGAAGAGAAGAGTAAAGGGCTGGAAAAGTTATTTGAAGATAAAAGAAAACTTCCCAACCCTTATAAAAGACACAAATGCACAAATCAAAGAATCCCAATAAACTCCAAAGAGAATAAACCCAAATAGGCCTACTCCAAGACACATACTAATCAAACTGTCAAATGTAGAAGAGAAACAGAAGTCCTGAAAGCAGCATGAGAAAAGCAATCTGCTCCATACAAGGGAAAACACATAAGACGGACTTCAGATTACTCAACAGGCATCATGGAAGCAAGGAAACAATGGTATCATATACTTAAGATCCTGAATGAGAAAGGCTTTTCAGCCAAGAATTCTTCATCCAGCCAAGGTATCCTTCAAAACTGAGTGAGATTAAAATCTTCAAAGACAAACAAAGACTGAGAGAACTAGTCAACAACAGACCCTCCCTACAATAAATACTCATGGGACTCCTATCATCTGAAAAAAAAAAAAAGACAAGAGAAGGATATCTGGAGGAGGGCACAGAATTGAAGAACACTGGTAAAGGTAATTTAAAGGATAAAAATTTAGAGAAAGAAAATATACAGATTTGACAAATAAAAATTAAAGGATAAGATGGTAGATTCAAGAACTGCTTTTACAGTAATTACTTTGAATGTTAATGGACTAAATTCATTAGTTAAAAGATACAGATTGGCAGAATGGATTGAAAAGTATAAACCATCTGCATGCTGGTTACAAAAGACACATCTTAGATCCAAGGCCACAATTAGATTGAAAGTGAAAGGATAGAAAAAGAACTTCTATACAGGTTATAACCAAAAGAAAGCAGGTGTAGCTATACTAATATCAGATAAAATTGACTTTAAATGTAAAGATGTCATAAGAGACAAAGAAAGACACTATATGTTAATAAAAGGGACAATTTACCAAGAGGAAATAACAATAGTAAATGTTTATGCTACCAATCAAGGAACTCCAAAGTACATGACGCAAACACTGGCAAAACTGAAGGGAGCTACAGATGTTTCAACAGTAATAGTGGGAGACTTCAATACACCATCTCTACTCTACATAGAACAACCAGGCAGAGGATAAACAAGGAAATAGAGAATTTAAACAATGGTATAAATGTATTAGACCAAATATATATATATCATTACACCCCAAAACACCAGATATATATTCTTCTCTAGAGCACAAGGAACATTCTTCAGGATAGATCATATGCTGGGACACAAATTGAGTCTTTATAAATTTAATAAGGTTGAAATTATCCAAAGCATTTTCTTTGACCACAACATAATAAAGCTGGAAATTAATAACCACTGAAGAACCAGAACTTTCACAAATACATGGAAATTAACACAATCTTAAATAAGCAGTGGGTCAAAGAAGAAATTGCTAGAGAAATCAGTAAATATCTGGAGATGAATGATAATGAAAATACAACACATCAAAACTTATGGGATATGGCAAAGGCAGTGCTGAGAGGGAAATTTATTTCCCGAAATGCCTATATTAAACAACAACAACAACAATAATAAAACAACAAAGAGGGGCGGGCCACAGTGGCTCAGCAGGCAGAGTTCTTGCCTGCCATGCCAGAGACCCAGGTTCAATTCCCAGTGCCTGCCCATGCCAAAACAACAACAACAAAGAGCAAAAATTGAGGACTTAACTGGTCACCTGGAAGGGTAACTACAACACAAAGAGAATAAGAGAAATAACAAATATTGAAGCAGAATTAAATGATTGAAGAACAAGAGAAAGAACCAATAAAAACAAAAGTTGGTTCTGTGAGAAAATCAATAAAATCAATGGACCTCTAGTAAAGAAAAAAGGGAGAGGATGCAAATAAACAAAATCAGAAATGAGAGGGGGGGTCATTATCATTGATCCTGAAAAAATTTAAAAAACATAAGAGAATGTTATAAACAACTATATGCCAACAAACTAGACAACTTAGATAAAATTAGGAAATTCCAAGAAACACACAAACTATATACTGACTCAAGAAGACATAGAAGATCTCAACACACCAATTACAAGTAAAGAGATTCAATCAGTCATCAAAAATCTTCTCCAAAGGAAAGCCCAGGGCCAGATTGCTTCACAAGGAAATTTATCAAACATTCCAAAAAGAACTAACCAATTCTGTGCAAACTATTCCAAAAAAATTGAGGAAAAAGGTATGCTACCTAACTCATTAAACCTAACATCACTCTATTAACAAAACTGGATAAAGATGCCACAAGAAAGACCAATCTCCCTAATGAACATAAATGCAAAACTTTTCCACAAAATACTGCCAAATCAAATCCAATGACACATTTAACAAATTATACACCATACCCAAGTGGGGCTTATACCAGGAATAAAAGGGGTGGATCAACACAAGAAAATCAATCCATGTGTAGTATAGCACATTAATAAACCCAAAGGAAAAAAAATCACAGCATTATATTGATTGGTACTGAAAAATCATTTGGCAATATCCAGCATCCTTTTCTGATAAAAACAGTTCAAAAGGTAGGAATCTAAGGAAGCCTTCTCAATATCATAAAGGGTATATATGAAAAATCCATAGCCAGCATCATACTTAACAGTGAGAGACTAAATGCTTCCCCCCTAAGACTGGGAATGATACAAGGATGCCAATTGTCACCATTATTATTATTATTATTTGGCTTTTTAAAAGGGGAATTCAATAAGGCTACAAGTTTACAGTTCCAAGGAAGTAAAATTGTCCAAATTAAGGCACCAACAAGAGGCCACCTTCACCCAAGAAAGGCCAATGGGGTCAGGAACACCTCTGTCACTGGGTAGTCACGTGGCTGGCATCGCTGGTCCTTTGTTCCTTGACTCTGTTGCTTTCAGCCTCTGCTCCTGTGGGAGTTTCTCACTTTACTTCTCCAGGGCTGGCTTCCATCTCGTGCTGGTTTGAAAGGATTTATGCACCCCAGAAAAGCCATGTTTTAATTCTAATCAAACATGGATTGACACACTGCAGAAGTGTCACCACTATTATTCAACATTGTATTAGAAGTACTAGCTGGAGTGATTAGACAGGAGTAAGAAATAAAAGGCATCCAAATAGGAATGGAAGAAATAAAACCTTCATTATTTGCAGATGACATGATCCTATACTTAGACAACCCTGCGAAAACTCTGATAAAGCTACTTGAGCTAATAAGCAAATCAGCAAAGGGGCAGGATACAAAATTAATGTATAAAAGTAAGTAGTGTTTCTATACACAAGCAATGACCTGAGGAGATAATAAAGGAAAAAATTCCATTCAAAATAGCAACCGAAAGAATCATGTATCTTGGAATAAGCCTAACTAGGGATATCAAGGACTTATATAAAAAATTACAAAAATTTGCTAAAGGAAATAAAAAATGACCTAATTGGTGGGAAGACATTCCATGCTCATGGATAGGAATGATGAATATTGTTAATATGTAATTCTACCTAAACAGATCTACAGATTCAATGCAATACTAGTCAAAAGCCCAACAATCTACTTTGAAGACTTGGAAAAGTTGGTTATCAAATTATTTGGAAGAGAAAGAGACCCCAAACAGATAAAGATATCCTAAAAAAGAAGAGAAAAGTGGGAGGACTAACACTTCCCTGACTTTAAAGCTTACTATAAAGCCACTGTGGTCAAAACATCATAGTAATGGCACAAAGATAGAAGTATCAACCAATGGAATCAAATTGAGAGTACAGTGATAGACCATCAAATCCATGGACAAATGATCTCAGATAAAGCCTCCCCAAATCCACTGAACTGGGACAGAATAGTCTTTTCAATAAATGAGCATGGGAGAATTGGATTTCAATAGCCAAGAGCATGAAAGAGGACCTCTACTTATACAAAAATTAATTCAAAATGGATTAAAGACTTAAATGTAAGAGCTAATACTATGAAACTTGTAGGAGAAAATGCAGGGAAACATCTTCAATATCTAGTAATAGGAGGTAGCTTCTTAAATTTTATACCTAGCACAAGCAACAAGCTACATCCTCCCTGGCCACTGGGCACCCACATTCACAAGCACCAGTGTAACATCCCCAACCTGTGCCCATATCTGCCCTGAAACAAATCACTTCACTGAGTGCTCCACCCCATGCCCTGCTCCCTACTATATAACCATCCTGCAAACACAAGGCCTTAGACTACTGAAAGAAATCAACTCCCAAAGAAAATCAATCAAGATATCTACATGCGACGAAGACAGCAGAAGATCACTAAGCATATCACAGTGCAGACAGATATAGCTCTGTGTAATGACCAAATTAAAACACCTGAGGAGACACAGATACTGGAACAATTAATCAAAGACATTCATACAACTCTACTTAAAATAAGTGGGATGGCAAATGACATAAAGGAGATCAGGAAGCCAGTAGAAGAGCAAAAAGAGGAATTTGAAAGAATAAATAGAAAAATTGTAGAAATCACAGAGATTAAAGACTCTGTTGACCAAATAAAGAACATACTAGAGGCACACAACACCAGATTTGAAGAGACAGAAGAAAAAATAAGTGATATAGAAGACAGGATATTTGACTTCAAAGACTCAAAACAGCAAATGGCAAAAAAGATGTAAAAAATTGAATGGGAACTCAGGGAAATGATACATAAAACAAAGCACACAAATAAAAGAATCATTGGTGTCCCAGAAGGAGAAGAGAGGAGTAAAGGGCTAGGAAGAATAGTTGAGGATATAATGGGGGAAAACTTCCCAACCCTCATAAAGAACATAAATATACAAGTCAAAGAAACCCAAAGAACTCCAACCAGAATAAATCCAAATAGGCTTTCACCAAGGCACATACTAATCAGTCTGTCAAATATTGAAGAGAAGCAGAAAATCCTGAAAGCAACAAGAGAAAAACAACCTACTACATACAAGGGAAATCAAATAAGATTGAGTTCAGACTACTCAACTAGCACCCTGGAGGCAAGAAGGCAGTGGTATGATATATTTAAGATCCTGAAAGAGAAAGACTTCCAGCCAAGAATTCTGTACCCAGCCAAACTGTCCTTTAAAACTGAGGGAGAGATTAAAGCTTTCACAGACAAAGAAGTCCTGAAAGAATCTGTCAACAAGAGACCAGCCCTACAAGAAATACTAAAAGCAGTTCTGCCAGCTGAAAAAAAAAAAAAGACAGGAGAGGGAGGTCTGGAGGAGGGCACAGAATTGAAGAGTACCACTAAGGGTAATTTAAAGAATACAAAGAGAAAGACAGAAAAGAATATATAGATCTAACAAATAAATTTAAAAAGATTAGATGGTAGAATCAAGAAATGCCTTTTCAGTAATAACTTTGAATGTTAACGGACTAAAC
>PVIY010062698.1:0-10765 GCA_004026745.1 Myrmecophaga tridactyla | reverse complement strand
CTGAACTTCATCGGCCTTCTTGAACCAAGTTATCTTTTCCTGGATGCCTTTGATTGGACATTTCTATAGACTTGTTTTAATTGGGACATTTTCTTGGCCTTAGAACTATAAACTAGCAACTTATTAAATTCCCCTTGTTAAAAGCCATTCCGTTTCTGGTATATTGCATTCCAGCAGCTAGCAAACTAGAACAGAATCCTAGAAGGAAATTCATATATGACATATTTTAAAAACAAGCAAACAATGTAAAAGTTATAAAAGGAGAACTAAAAGGAAAATTATTTTCAATTAGACATGTATCTCAATTTCTAAATGCCTAAGTATGAGTACTGTTAAAAGATAATTTTCAGGTGGTGCAACAATGGCTCAGTGGCAGAATTCTCGCCTGCTGTGCCAGAGACCTGGGTTTGAGTCCCAGAGCCTGCCCAGGTGGGGGAAAAAAAAAATTTCAAAAGAAGGCAAAATCATGACTCATAAATAGACAAATGAGCACATGTTAAATATTTTAATTAACTTATAATGAGGAACCAGGTAGATGTTATAACCTTTTCAAGAGAGAATTTAAAGAATGGACACATCTATAGATCAGGAATATTGAAATGAATGTACGAATGGAGGTAAACCTAGCCTCTTTGAGGAAAGGATGGTCAATTGAATTGTACTGGAGAGGACATAATTTTCATGCCTATAGGCAAAATCATTTTGCATTGTTATCAATGTTTTATAATTTACATAGTTGGAGAATAGCTCCCATTGAATCAGAATCAGATCACGGGAAGGATGTGCTATGGAGAATGCAGTCTTCCACTAAAGCTTAGATTGTTTTCTATACTATCCTTAATGAAGGAACCAGACGTTTGTCCCTGTGGTAAAAACACCCTAAATGAGGCATTTACATAGGCAGACTCAGTTGCATTCAGTTGTCGCCCCCAGTACATTGAGGAATCGTGCCCTTGGGAATTTTCTGAAATGGAAATCAAATCTTGGTAAATTTCCAAACAAAACTCTTCTCTCGACTTATACAGTCCCTGAACTCCTGAAAAACTCAGTGCTTCTTAAAACTGTTGGAAACACCTTATATTTGTTTGTTAAATGGAATTGGGATCTAGGTTCAGGTAAATTTTCCACCTCTATAAATGGACATCTGGCAGAACATTTAAAAGTTGTGGGGATTGTTGACTAATTCGTTATTGTGGGGGATTTTCCTGCACATGTAGGGTGACCTAGCACCCTGATCCTACCCACTAAATGTCAGTGGTTCCCCCCAATCATTGTGACAACCCCAAAAATGTCCCAATTTTTTTTTTTGCAATGCTCCCTAGGTTGGAGTTTCCCATGGAGATGAAGCGACCTAACTGAAACATGCCCTGGAACTCGTGGCCTTTTCCCCACTCCCAGCATCACCATCCACTCTTCCAGGCAACCGTGGCAAAAGGCAGAGGGTCTCCTTGACCAGGTCTATGCCAAAAAATTAAAATAAAAATACCTTTAAAGGACTGGCTCATCTCCTCTGAACTTCTCTCTTCTGAGTTTAACTCCCCACAAAAATAAATATTACCCCTACTCCCAATTCTCCTCCCCCCCACCACTCCATCAGTTCAAGCTGCAGTTTGCTTCTGGTGTTTTGAAGAGTTCTTGACACAAGACCTGTGGAATAGGGAGAAGGAGAAGTGAGGTGGGCAGAGAATGGCACAGGTAAATATGCCAGGCCAGTGAGGGATGAGTGAAGGGGTCCAGGGAGTGTGGGAGCCTGGCACCTCTGCCCTGACTTAAGGGGGCAGCTGCCACTCAACTCAGCTATCTGCTGTCATGAGGAGATCCAGCCCCAATGTCACTAGATCTTCTGGTCTTATCTTTAAGAGAAATCAGAAATCTGAAGCTTTCCTATGCATTTTTCTAGTTTTTAAATATTGGCTCAGACATATGTATGTATACGTGTTTATATATTTGTCGATACACACATATACATACACATAGGTCAGTACACAGACACTTACACACGTGTTCTTTATAGTCAGATCCATAGAATAATAATAGTGAATGCAGGTTAGGTACTGACGAGGTCTCTCCTCTGAACCAGAATGAAAACTGTGAGATGGGAGGGAATGGGGGCTTAGAGAAGTTATGAAACATGCCTACAGCACACATTAAGTAGTAGGGTTGGGATTTCCAACGAGTTTGGCTTCCTGATACCAGGTTGCCATCTAGTCCACAAAGGGACTGGACGTTGTTCTGAGTCATCTTTAATAACTCAGGTCCAAGAATGCTAGCGGTCTGAACAGTTTCTGCTCAAAACTTCAGGCATGCTCTTTCTCATGGTGCCTTGGAGGCGGCCGGTGGCCTCAGCATGAAGGTGAGTATCTCCTTCCCAGCCACCGGCTGCTGGAAGCTCACTGAAGTGGGCAGACGATGAATGCAAACTGCCTACCTTTCATGAGAAGCAAATGGCCACAGAAGTTGCTGCTGATGCTCTGGGTGAAGAGTGGGAGGGCTCTGTGGTCCGAATCAGTGGTGGAAAGGACAGAGAGGCTTCCCCTGTGAAGCAGGGTGTATGGATCCATGGCCGTGTCTACCTTTTACTGGGTAAGGGGCACTCCTGTTATAGCCCAAGGAGAACTGGAGAAAGTGCACTGTGGATGCCAGTTTGGAGGTTCTCAACTCGGTTATTGTAAAAAAGGACATTCTTGGACAGATACTATGGTGCCTCATTGTCTGGGGCCCAAAAGAGCCAGCAGAACCTGCAATGTTGTGAGAAAGCCCTGAACAAAGATGCTAAGGAACCCAGGACCAAAGCACCCGAGATTCCTCACCTTGTTACTCCTGCAACATAAACACCAGCGTATTGCCCTGAAGAAAAATACAGAAGAAGCTGCAGAAGCTGCTCAACTTTTGGCCAAGAGAATGAAGGAGGCCAAAGGAAAACGCCTAGAACCATTGCCAGGAGAAGAGACTGTCCTCATTGAGAGTTTCTACCTCGAAGTCCGAGTCCAGTCAAAAATAAGATTTTCTAAGAGTTACAAACAAATAAGTTCGTGCATTTAAAGCAACAGCAACAACAACTTAATGCATGCATTTATTTATGTCAAATCAACTTGTCTTAGAGCTTCTTAATCTGAGTTCTGATCAGAAGCCTAGGGAGTCTCCTGGAGGAAGAAGTGTCTGAATTTTAAAAATGTTTACAGTGGGAAAGTGAGTCCTCTGCTGTGGTAGCCTGCCATTCATCAGAGCTGGAGAGGAGGAGGTCTGAATCCCTGGGAGGTGCTTAGGAAATTTCTTAAAGGCTTGAACTGAAAGAGATCTCCAAGCAGAACTTTCTGGTGAATAACCCTATTGAGTCCTGCACCGTCCCCAAGGGGGAGAGACACACTGAGAGCAAAGCCACCTGCCAGGGTGTAACTGTCTGAACATCAAACCAGCCTTCTGGAAAGTGAGGGAGCTTCATATTTTAAAAGTCCTAATTTTCATACGATGAAAAAGATGGACTTGTTTGCTGGAAAGGGCGGTGGTTGTAACAAGCAGCAGAGATTGCACTGGAAGATTTTAATGAAGCTTCATGACAATCCTTTACCAGTGCCCTTTCTTTTATTTGCTTGTTTGTGTTATCTAGTCATTTGTTTGCCCATTCATTTTCCGAACTGGTAGCTCAAGGTGTGACTCTAGGCTTACATTTTGTTAAAGTCTACAAGCATTTCTTGAACTTCTAGAGTACATCTATTACTTAGCAGAAACCTACTACATAGGTTTCCCCAGACAGTCAAAGGGGACCATTGAGCAAAAATGGGTAGGGATTCCTGAGTTACATCGCTCATCTAGGAAATTTTTCAGACAAACAAAAATCCTCCACCTTTAAAGATATTTATATTGCATCCGAAATACATACTCATTAAAGACGACGTAGGGAGAAATTAAGATAAGCAGAAACAAAATGCCCTGGTGTTTCCACCACCTGCACTTAAAAAAAAAATGTGTGTGTCATGTGGGGTAAATTGCAGGAGAGCGCAGCAGTGTGGATGAAATGCTCTCTGAATCAGAGAAAATTAGGCAAGAATTGGCCCCCAAATCACCATATTCTCTCATTCTTACAGAATCCAGCCCAAGGTGACCATTTGGTTGCCCAATCTCCTTGTGAATAATTTTTGTTGGTGGTGGCAGATAAAACTGGTAAAAACAATCATTGTCTGTATTTGGAATACTTTTAATTTAACAGTTACCCTCAACACATTCCAAGCATAAATTCCAAAGTCACTTAGGACAGTTCTCTCTATATATTGCAAATCTATGCACTAGTCTGTGGAGCTCTTTAATGCTTAGGAAGAGAGACAGAGAATTTAAATGTGGGAATGAAATGCAGGGCAGCACAAATTGTGTAAATGAAATCTAGACTGTTTCTGGGAGCATAATTTCATGAATAAAGATGATCCAGCATCTCTGAACTATGTATTTTAAGATTAATATTTCTCAATAGTACTTGTCAAAGTGAGTGGCAGTAGAATCCATAATAAGTACTTTATTGAATCATATTTAGTTTAAATATAAATGTAAAAAGGCACCATGAATTCTCATGTCAAATTATGTCATCCAAAAGTTAATTAGTTATACCATGATACAAAGAAGAATTCTTTTTTATTTGGTAAAATACAGGTTTGTATTTCTGACAATTCAATCAAAGAAATTATTATTTTTTTAATTCTGGGAAATGAAAGTATCCTGGTAAAAAATTCTGTTGGTCATATTGCTTGGCCTCTCCATCTCAAACTGAAATCAGTACAAGCCACTTTAATTTGGTGGAGCAGTTATTTGTTTTTCAGAAGTTTCTCTTTAGCACCCCTGATTATTATTTATTAGACAAGGCAAGAAAACATAGTTTTGCTCTGGTTTCTTGAATTAAGAATTTACTTACTTATTTTAATTGATCATTTTTTAAAGTAATAAATAGAAAGGAATTAGCAGGTTATAGTTCTGCATTTCTTTTCACGTCTATCTCAAATCCCGATTCATCAGCCCAGATTATGAAAATTGCACCAAAGAAATTGTTTTTCAAAGTTATTCTCTGTCCCTACCCTATTTTGGAGGAATGAGCTCTCTCTTTTTAGAAAATAAAATTTAATATGCTCAGAATCAAATGATAGATTTTGTACCATAGGTGATAAATGTATTAGGGAGGACAGGCAATATGCTCGTTACCCTTGTTGTAAGTATTTGTTTATTGCCTATCTTTCCTGCAAGACTGCCAAGTCCTCAAGGACAGGGACAAGTTGAATAGTCTCTGGAACAGAGTGGGTATTCAATATATATTTTAATGTATTTTTGGGTCTTTCATTAGTTAGATGTGACCCAACCTCACTCTTTTAATGATTAAGAACCTACATTTAGGGATTAAACACCTACTAGGTACAAGGTTGCATGTTGGGTGCTTTGGGCATATAAAGATGAATTGAGTTCATTCCTTGCCTTCAAAGCGCTACACAGCCGTCAGTCATTGTAGCAGGCTGATATGGTGCTGCTCATATATTCCCTCAGCTTACCTCTCACCCCAGTCCCTGCGGACAGTTCCCCTAGAGGACTATGGCTACCAGCATCGCTGGACCTGAAGGCATTCTTTAGCCTTGGGGCAGGATGGCTCCTTGGAGGCAGACCCAAGTGCCAGAGAATTAACACCCTCCCAGAACAACTCACAACCAAACAAGAGTGGCAGTTGGTGGGTAAACACCCAGCTCCCAATTCAATGGAACACTTCTGACTCTTGGAGGGTCCCCAATGGGGCTGAACCCCAGTTGTCCACAGCAGCAACCAGCTCATTAAAACATCCATTAGTGGCTTTCTCCCTTCTTGATCTCACTTCCCATTCCCTCAAAGCGCTTCCTGGAAATTCCTCCAAAATAAACTTTTGTACCCAAATCTTTGGCTCAGGGTCTGCTTTTAGGAGAACTCATACTAAAACAATCATGGGGGCTAGAGCATGGTAAGTTAAGGGAGGCATGAACAAAGGATGTTATGGGAACCCAGAGGAGGGACAATTAATTCTAGCTGGGAGAAGACTTGACATTGGTGGAATTGGTTCTGGATGGGGGCAGTGGGTGCATGTGTAAAAAAGATGCTTCAGGCAGAGAAAATGAAGGTGCAGAGGTGCTGAAGAACATGGAATGTTCAGGCAATCGTGTGGCGGGAATGTGAGAGAGGGGCATCTCAGACACACCTGGAGAGTACCCAAGAGCTGCTCAATCCCAGCAAGGAAGCAGGACCCTCCTGCCCCTTTCCTTCTTAATTTCAGTTCAAGCTACTCACCCTTCTGAAATGTCCAAACATTCTCTTCTTGGTAGGACAATCTAAATATAGAAATGACATGGCTACACACAGACTGTGAAAGCAGCCAGATGGTAACCACTGACCAACCCACTACCATTTCCAAGCAGGGTTCTTTTTTTCCACCTCCAGGTTTTAATTCATGTTTTCTGAGCTCCCACGGCATGCTGAGCATTAATGTTTTGCTCTCTCTGTGAGCTTACAGTTTAGCAACAGTGTCTGTACCTTACCCTAGAGAGAGAATTTTCTTGCCTTCGGTTAGAGGCTGACTTTTAACTAAAAAAAAAAGAAAGAAAGAAAAAAGTAAATGATCCAAGTTAACTCTGCTTTGGAATTCACAAGCAAGTACAGTGTGTATGTAGAGTCTTGCTCATTCTCTCCCACGATGTCCTGGAAATGGTTTCCTTGTAATGAAATGTTCTGAAAATCATTCCATTGCCAGTACTGTCTCAATTATAGCATCTCACCATGATCAACAACTGCTAAATTGGTTGTAAACCCAGAATGGGAAATGAAAACCAAAAATCAGAGGTGTGCCAAGAGGATGGGAGCAAATTAATTTGGTCATTTTCCCAGCAGAGGAAAGCCAGTTTAAGAAAGACAAAATGAATACTTCTAGAACAGGTATACAGTATTGGAAAGCAAGAGGGAAATTAAAGAAGTTATTAAAACTCACAAGAGAATTTAGTGAGAGAACACTACTCATTTCAGATCAGCGTGAGCCAGTTTGCATTATTATGTTTTGCTCTATACTTAGCTTTGAAGAAAGCCACAAATTGCAGTGGCTAAACAGAGCTTTTGAAAGTGGAAAATAGAAACATTGCAAGTGCAGAACAGCCCTGGGGTAGAGCACCCTCTAAACCATCCCCAAACTAGGATGGTTGTGCTGAACTTCTAAAATTTCTCCTTCTTATTCCATCCTCAGGAATTTCAGCCATATCCTTTATGACCCCATGACTATAATATTGTTTGTTTAAAAAATACATCTTTGTTTTGTCTTTTAAACTGGACTGATCAACCAAAGGCAGAAGCTGGGACAGAAAGAAAGCTGCTGGAGTACTTTGACCAGGCTAAGTAATTGGGGGAAATACTTGTTTAAAACATACCTAGATCCAGAAGAAAATGATAATATTTATTACAGCAATTGTATGTCCAAGGTACAACCCTATAGGCTTATTACATGGATTCATTAATGTATCCTCAGAACAATCTTATGAGATAGATACTGTTCCTAAACCATTATATAATCAGCTAAGTAATTTGTTGTCTTAATTTGCCAAGACTGCCATGATAAAGATCACATCGGCTTAAACAAAAGGAACTTAGTGACTCGTGGTTTAGAGGTAAGAAATCTACAATCAAGGTCTCAAAAGGCCATCCTTTCTCCTGGAGTCTGTAGCATTTCTAGTGCTGGCTTGCCACAGTCCTTGAGGTTCCTTGACTTGTATCTCTGCTTCTGTCACATGACTTTTCCTTCTGGCATCTGTATCTCCTACCTAGGCATCTATGTCTCTGTCTAGATTTCTTCTCCTTCTAAGGAGTTCAGCCATGTGGATTAAGGCCTACCCTGGTTCAATATGGCCTCATCTAAATAGGATCTCCAAAGATCCTATTTACAAATAGGTTCATACCCACAGGAGCACAGATTTAAGACTTGAACATGTCTTCATGGGGGACATGATTCAATCCCCTACACTTGCCCAAGTTCATATGACTGGTTAAGTGGCAGAACCAGGATTGAGCCTGGCTCCAGAACCCGTGTTGCTGCTGTTGCTGCTGTTTTGGGGGAGTGTCTGGTCTTGGGAATCCAACCTGGGTCTTCTGCAAACACATGAACATTCTACCATTGAACCACTCATGTACCGAGCCTGTGTTTTTGACAACCACACTTGGAGCTTATGACCAAGCTGTTACCAAGGAGTAGGCAGACGTGCTTCGGCTGTGGGCAGAAGAGTTTCCGGTGAAGCCCAGGGACTTACCTCAGGTGCTTCTTCGTGGGCATTTGCTTCCTTCGAGATGGGTTGTGTCACAAGAGCCCACTTGGTCCAAGGATGATATAGGGTAGATCCAAAACCAGGAGTCAGACTTCTAATTGAAGCTGGGTAAATGACGCTTGGAAATCTCTCAGTTATGAATGGGTCAGTCTGTTTGGGTAGAGTGTGTCTCCTGAGTGAAGTAGTGATTCTGTGCTATATATGCAGCATGTGGAATATTGAATAAGAATGAGGGGTAAGCCTGTGGTTCTAAGAAAACATTCCCCCTCTACCTTCATTCCCTGGGAGATGAGAGGAATCCAGATCTGTGTCAAATATGAAGAAATTTCTATTTGAGGTGCCCTAGTACAATCCTTTTAGTCTTTCATAGAGTCCCAGTTCCAACTGGTTTAGCTCTCACTCCATTCTTTTTATTGATTATGTATTTAATGCCATAATGCAGCACAAGTTACTCAACAGTTCCTCAGTTGAAAGACATTAATTTTCTTACCAAATTTTTACCACAAGGAGCAGTGCTACCATAAAATATCCTTATTCATAAATACTCACATGTGTGGGCACTTTTATGTCTATGGAATAGATTCTGAGAAGTGGGGTATTTAGTAGAAGAATATTTTTAATTTGAAAGATGTCCAGGTTTGTTTTCTAAATACGCTTTAACGAATCACTTTCTATTGGTACTATACTACAGGGCATAGCTGTCTTTCTTTTTGAATACCTTTCCTATGTTTATGCATTCTTCAGTCAGAGACTCATTTTCCCAGCAACCTTGCAGCTTGAGACAGACAAAATGACCTAGGCCTTGCCAATCAGACGCTCCAAGACTTCCATTAGGAAGCTAATGAGGCAAACACATGGGCTCTGCACAAAATCCATTCTGGTGATGTATCTGTAGATACTTCCAATTTCTAGACATAGCAGTTGCAGTTGTGCCTCATAGAAACTGGAAGGTCATTCTGGAATCCTTAACTGCTCCAAGATGGTAATAGCTTGTCAACCCCTCAGTAGCAGAGGTTCATTGATCTCCTCTCAAATATATCTACTTCTGCCTGTCCCACTGCCTCTTCTCCAGTTAAGGCTATTATGACCTTTTGCCAGGAGAGCAGCAAGACTTGGTCTGGTCTCCCAGCCCTTAAAGCAATCAGAATCCATTTTCTCCTGGCAGTCTGAATGATCTTACTAAAGCTCAAATCTGATCATGTCATACCCTGGCTTTTAAAACCTTTCATTCCCACGCCCCCCTTCTCCAAGGCTAGTTTCTACTCCTTGGCCTGGCTCATAACACCCTCCCAGAGCTGCCTCCCCTGACCCTACCCCTCACCCCCACCCCAGATGTACCTCTTCATTATTGCCCCCCTACCCATTCTACACCCTAGTCATACTGTGCTCTTTCCAATTCCTTGATTGTTCCATGCTCACCCTCTCTTACCTCTGGGCTTTTGCAATCACTGTACCCTCTACTTGGACTACTCTTTTGACCTCTCCTTTGCCTGCCTAACTTCTCTTTGTTCTCTTTGTCAGCTTATTGTCACTTCCCTGACTGCCCAGGACTTCATTGGGTGCCCCTTCTCTAGGTTCTACTTGTCTCTGCTACTTGAAGGGAGGAGCAGTGCTGGTTGTGTTCTGTTGCATTCTCACTGTCTAGCACAGTTCCTGGCACATGGTGGGTAATAAATAACAATTTGATGAATAAGTAAATTAGATAAGACAGATACTATTGTCCATGACCCATTTACTCATGGAGGACTGGGTTTAGAAAGTTGATTTTTATAAAGCTATGAGTCTAATTAACAGCGGACCTGGAAATAGAACATAGGTATTATGATTCCTGTTGTATTTTCAGCATCCTCCATTGCTGCCTCCAAATGTAATTTATTATCCTCTCAGATCACATAAACAGCATTAGGATGTGCTGATACTTTCTAAGACCAGGACATTTTGGGCTAGCTAATTCTTTATAATGAGATGCTGTCCTGTACATGGCAAGATGTTTAGCAGAATCCCTGGTCTCCACCCACCAGGTGGCAGTAGCAGTCCCTCCCAGTTGTCACCAGACATTGTCAAATGTGCCCAGGGGGTGGGTGACACAAAATAGCCTCCTGTTAGTAATCACTGCTCTAAGGCTATCAGGCACAATTTGTTAAATTTCCACAGCTTTGAGTTGAGAGGATTAGTCTCAGCACATGTATATCAAAGGTAGAAAGATGGAAGATGAGAACAGACTTATGACTAAGTAGTAGCCCTCCTCTTTATAAGCCATAGGTCTTAACCTCTTTTCTCATTTGCAAAATAGGGATAATAACACTTGTCATAGCCAGGTTTATGTGTCAACTTGGCCAGGTGGTGGTGCCCAGTTGTCTGGTCAGGTAAGCACTGGTCTGTCTGTTGCTAGGAGGACATTTCATGGACTTAAATCATGATCACATTGGTGGCATCTATAGCATTTGCAATCAGCTAAGGGGAGTGTT
>PVIY010062697.1:0-10767 GCA_004026745.1 Myrmecophaga tridactyla | reverse complement strand
TGGACCAATCTGGCCACAGGTGAGCCGTATTTGCCTCCCTGGCTGGAGTAGGTCCTCTCTGTTTAACCCAAGTTCACACCACATTGTTTTCTTTTGGCCCTTGCATTGTTGTTTTCTTGCAGAAGAGACTTTCTTTTTTAGTAGGAAATATTTCTCTATTCACGTTTTATTATCAGAAACAAAACGGAAATAAACAAAAGCTAGACCACATGTTTAATCATAAGTAGAGATTGTATTTCTATGTGGAAATGAAAAATACTCTTCTGAGTTTTGTTTTGTGCTTTAAAAATATTTGAAACACGTGTGTTATACTGGATTGTTTACTGATTTTGCCTTTCCTCCCAACTCCTGTAAAGAAACAGGCCTTGCAGGTGAAGTTCTGTGATTTGTGAAGAGCGTATAGCTTATGAGTGACAGGGCCAGAATTGGAATTTCTATCTCCTGACCCCCATCTAAGCTGGGTACAGTGCTGCCCGTGTCGGAAACACATTCCATCAGTGGAATAAGGATGAGGATGATGATGATGATGATGCTGGCCTTTCCTATAGATTAAGTATGGGCGCTGCATACATTCTCATGTAATCCTCACAACAGTCCTATGGTATAATGGTAAAATGTTCCCAGTTTTACATGTGAGAGAATTAAGGCCCTATTCTCATTATACCTTGCTACTTAACAAACTACCTCAAAATTTGCTGGCTTTTAAAAATTATATTTTACCTCAGGGATTCTGTGGGTTAGGAATTTGGCTGGGTGATTTTTTTTGTTCCTTGTGGCATTGACTGTAAGCGCTCAACTGGTGGATGAGCAGGTCTGGAGTGTCCAAGAAGCTTCCCAGAGATGATTGGTCCCTCAGCAGGAGTCGTGTAAGTCTGATCTCAGCTGGGATTGTCAACCAGAGTTCTTCTCTAGCTTGGTTTTTCACAGGATAGTCAGGCTTCTTACAGGGAGGCTCAGGACCTCAGAGAAAGTATTCCAAGGAAGTCAGGTGGAAGTTTGTAGGCTTTTCTCATCCAGCCTATCAGGCAATTGGGCTCAATTCCATGTCTCTAACCATGTTTTTAGTTGGGTCTGTGGGATATGTTGCCATTCTTGTCATTTAGTCAGGTTTATGGCATTCTGTTGGTAAATCCAAGCCTTAGGCAATTTCTGCACTTCTTTCTGCTAGTGTTTACATTGTAAGGCAACTGCAGTCCTGTCTCAGGAGTTGGGCCTCCCCACCTTCCTAGGCAATCCATACTTAGAACTCCGTAATAGTCGTAAGCCAGATGTAGCCTTCTCCAGTCTAAGAGGTGTAATTTTGCTTGTGTGTTTTAATTCTTTTAAAATAGTAATCACCCCCTCAGAGATGATGAAAGTCATGTAAGATTCAGATGAAAATATTTTGCAGTTAAAAGCTGAGTGGTAAAGTCTGTAGAACCCATGACTGGGAGCCAGAAAACTTTAATTCAATTCCCAGCCCTGCTCCTTGTTTGCGATGTGGTATACTAGACAAATCAGTTTATCTGAGCCTTAATTTCTTCATCTGTAATATGAGAGGGTTATATAAAAATCACTTTTAATCCTTGTACTTTTTGACTTTGGGTATGTGCCAACTTTTTTCATACTCCTCTTTTACTTTCTATGCCCTTATAACCACGAAAATAGGAGAGATAGAAGAAGGACAAGCACAGTTAGAAATCTTACCATCCATATTTTACAAGGCAGCATTCCCCACCCGAGTACTATATTTCTTAATAAAATTCTTTAGGGCAAAGTTTTACTGATTTATTCATTGACAACTTGAGCATTGCTTTTTATTTACTGTTTTTGAATGACATCAGGCTTTTGGTAGCCAAATGTTGTGTTTGGGTCAGATTACCTAGATATTTAGTGTTATATCCTAAAAATGCTTCCACACTAACACTGAATTCTCTTATATGTTTGCATTTTGTGTGTTTTTGGTAAGTGTCCTTCTTTACAAAGAAATATGATAGCAGCAGAAGCTGCATTTTGTTGTGTTTTAGAAATCCATCTTTGGCTAACCCTTAAAGTACATTAACAGTATTCCCATAAATGATAATAATAGAGTTTCTCTGCACCTCTGAATCCCGAGTCAGGGATAATATTTCCACAGTGGCCCAAGCTGCTTTTAGATGGATTGTTTTGTGAGGGAATGGGCATGTGTGGCAAACACGCATTCCCAATAGGAACTTTCTTTGCTCTGTTCTCTTCTGCTGTGCTCTCTTTTCCTCTGCCTTTCTTCTCCTCCCAACCCCCCACTCTTCCTTCTTCCCTCTTCCTTCATGCTTTATTAAGTGGTAGAAGGAGGCAGAACTTAAGTACTTCTTTATTACAGGATCCCCATGAACTGTTCTATATTTTTTCCCTCTGAAGGTTTTCTCCTGTGCTCCTATCTGATTTCCGTTGTACTATCATTTCCCAACCAACTGCAGCTGTAGTAAAGCTGGCCACCGCTTTTTCCTGAACTTCTTTGGACCTTTTGATGCCCTGCCAAATCAAAAAACTTTTCTTATTCTAGAAAAATTCAAAATGAAGCAATTTTAACAGCACTATGTCTTGGGAAAATTTTTTTATTGTTGACTTATATTTCTGGATTTTGTTATTAGACAAAATATTCAGGACAAAATAACAATCACAAAAATTCTGTTGCTGTGATTTATTCACCTTTATTTTCTTTTCTCACCTGACTTTGATCCTTAGAGCACCCTCTGTAGAATACTCAACAACTTTTCTTCCAGAGCCATTCTGAGGGAGGAAAGAAATGGGAAGAAATGAAACTTGCAAATTCTTCCCTCTGCAGATTTCACAAAAGCAGACTTGGATCAGAGAAAGAGGCTTAGCAAGGTTTCTAATAAAGCTATTTTTCCTTTGAAAGTTAAAAAATTATAATTTTAGTAAATTGAGGGTACAAAATTTGCTAAGGACAGGCAATCCTCTGATAAATCTGAGGTTGGAATTTATTTTATGTGGGATAATAATATTTTCAGTTGTAGCAGGAAATTATTTTTGAAAAAGAGGTGATACTGCTTAGTGTTTGCTCCTACATGACAAAATTTTCCTTCAAGATCCTAATGAAAGTTTCAGTGCCAGAATTTCACACATATATATTCAGAGATAAATGTTTTTAAAATGAGGAACTTCCTTTAACAGAATCACAGCATCACTTAACTCAAATTAAGTACTGATGATGTGAAAAAATAGTTTTCAGTCTGTGTCACCCACAAATCTGAATTCAATGTATATATTTATATTCTTTTTTTTTCAAATGGGTGGGTTTCTGTAATTCTGCGAGCTAAATTTTATATGTATAGGAGCTACAATGGTTCAATTATGAAACCTTGCAGAGACATTACAATGTTAATAGATTATACCTATGGCTTGATTGACTTTGTTATAGTATTGCTTTAAAAATGGATATGATATTATATATTGCTCAGTTTCCAGTTAATAAACAGCTGTGATGAACAGCTAGTTTTAGGGATTTCTTGTTGGGTTTTCAGAGGGCAAATTAATGAATCAACTAAATTTTGCTTTGGAGTTATACCTTCTAAAATACATTTTAAAAAATTGTTTTTGAACTCATTCATGGAAACACCCCTTTCTTAAATTTTTCCAGAAATGTGCTCATTTGTACACGCTCAAAATATAGAGACAGTTTGTTTTGTTTTTTCAATAGAAGGGATTGTTTGATAAGTAGAAATTATTGTTAAATAGGCAAATTATTTTGAAAATACACATTTATTGAGAGGAGATCTGGGAATGTAAACTAGACAGAGAGGTTACATCTACAATAGCGTATTACCAGCACAGCAGCAGTTTGGTAAATTGGTATATAAACAAGCATCTGTTGCAGGAATGTAAGAATGACATCATAAAGGATGTATGGAAATTTTTAATTGAAAAAGAATGATGCACAATTGCAGCATGACTTTAAGTCTAAATTGATTTTGCCAACAGAGTAAAAGTGGATTTTTTAAAAAACATTTCAATAATGTAGAGTATTTAAAATGTAATGTCCTGTTAATGTACCTAAAAATTAGACTCTAGGTCATCCAATAAGAGGACTGCTTACAGTAATACAGCCTATGTAATATGCAATTATCTTGACAATAGTTTTATTTTTCAACAATTTTGTCATAAAACGGCAGTAATATACAATGAATTTGATTCATTTTTTGTGTGTGAATCATTTAATAGGCCATTACATCTACTATATTAGACTCCATTCTCCTTTCAGAGCTTTTCATTATAAGGCTGTCTTTAATGAAAGAAGTTTAACCTTCCCTCCCAGATAGATTGAACCCCATAACAGTGTAAACATTCTCATTATAAAATAAAATCCCCTTCCCCAAGGGCAGTGCTATAATTATGTTGCAGAGCATCGTGTGAATGTTTCTCTTCAGAAATGCTGTCTCATTCTTCCTATCAAGTTTTTATCATTTTCAATCAATATTATTTTTAAATTATAGTTTAATAAAATTTATATGATCAGATTTAAAAAATTTTTGAAGTTATTTTAATCAACTTGGAGAAGAAGTCATCAGTAAAATTGCCGTTGATTTATAAATAGGATAATTAGAGGCTTTCCTCCTAAGTACTGTTCACTGGCATTGTGGCTGTTTTTATTGCCTAGTCAAACCTCTTCATTCAATTTTAAAATTGCCTTTTGAATGAACTGCACTATGAGCTTGCCAAATAGTGTCACCGTTAATACTTTACCTCCTCTATTTCATTGTCCAGTCGGTAAATGCACAATAAATTGTTTGATAAGGGGGTCAATGAGGTTGTACTGGTTTTTAAGTGAATTATAACCAAACAGTTCAGTTGATGTCACACACTTATTGTTATTGTAGAGCTGTGTTTAAAAGATAGCAATACAGTACTTTGGTCCATTTTGCACTGTTCATCAAGAATCTGTCCTGTTCACATCGGGATACCATGGTTCTTCAACAAATTGCTAATCTATATTAAGAGGGAAAAAAATGCCACTTTTGGATTTATAGACCTTACCCCCTGAGAAGGGTGATGATCCTAGTGGGTTCTTGGTTCAGAAAGAGACAGCCTAGTTTCTGTGTGACTGTGTTAGAACAAAGATTTCAGATGATTATTTCAAGATAGTAATTTTATGAAGATGCCAAAGGAAGTGCTCTTTGGAAGGCCTGAGGACCATATGTTATTAGAATAAAAATGTTTCACTGTAGATGTTGTCTGTTACTTAGGTAGAAATATAATTACATTTCCTTAGGTGTGTATACTTGTGTGTATGGTGTGTATTATAAGGGGCAGTTTTTCTACCCTTTGACTTTCAAATGTATGATCATAACCTCTTTTCAGGTTTACTTACTTGAGAAGAAAATTGGGATTTTCTTAAATGCATATGATTCTGCTTATGCAGAATTGGTGAGTATTTTGAGAAATTTAAAAGGGAAAAGTAAGAAACTTTGTGCTTGTTGCGTCTAAAAGCAAGTCTGTTTGTGTGTGTGTCTCTCCCTTTGTAACAGAAGGAATGTTTCTTATGTTTCTGTCTTCAGACAGTTGGCACACATTTCATCTCAGCAGCTGCTTTCTCTTAAAGTGCAGTAGAGTGTAGGACTGTAGTGACACCAGCATTAATACTTCACATTCTGCTATCATATGCTGTCACTGGGAAATATGGATCTAGGTTACATGTGTTTGCAGACTTTGTACTGCTGAATTATGAAAGCTGACTCTGTTGGAGGATTGTGTTGTATTCAGAGACTGTGAACTGAACAATAAATGAATGCAGTAGGCTGTTTAGAGTGTTATACTATGTTCTCCTTTCTAGGCCTAATTGAGCCTGAGCTTTAAAATTTCGAAGGGCCAAATTGCACTGGAAAAAACCTTATAATAAACATCTAAATAATTTTGTCAAGAAGACATCTTTTACACATTATCTTTCACTGTTAAAATCATTTAGATTCTGTTTTTTTTTCCAGAGTTGTATAAATCAAGACACTTCAGATACATAAAACAATAAAACATTTTACAAATGATCAAAGAACATTTTTTCCCATTCAGATAGAAACTTACAAAGGAAATTATTGTTAAAATTGCTTACCGTGGTTGTAAAAATTAGAATCATGTGTTTTCACTTTTATTACCTTTTATAATTAATTTTAAAATACAACAGTCAAGGCACAGCTAGTTAAATAGCTACTGTTCTTTCTGCCTTTGCATCTGAGTTGTTCGTGTGCTTGTATGTATGTATTCACACATACTTGCATTTATATTAATTTTTAGAGGTTATTAAAATCTCTGAAGAAGTCATTGTTGTTAATTTAGAAACAGAATCTTTAGAGGACAGTAAGATAATGCACCATCACAATAGAATATGAATGAACACATGCCGATGATGCTTAGGTGAAACAAATTTATAGATTAGAGTTTGAAGGTATAGGCTAAAGGAGAGTCAGTGCTGTATGGCTGCATTGTGTGGACTATTGTGAGTAAGGGATGGGTGGTGAATAATTATTGGCCCTAGTTACTTTCATCTTTTTTTA
This sequence comes from Myrmecophaga tridactyla, assembly GCA_004026745.1. Classification (NCBI taxonomy): domain Eukaryota; kingdom Metazoa; phylum Chordata; class Mammalia; order Pilosa; family Myrmecophagidae; genus Myrmecophaga; species Myrmecophaga tridactyla. The sequence goes on along the minus strand of PVIY010062697.1, from coordinate 4,243 downwards.
AAATTGCCCAGAAGATTAAATTTGTTTGGCTTGTTTGTAAATTTATTTTTGGACCAGCTTTTGGAGTTGATTTGAAATATTATTGTAAACTTTGCTTTGTGATATGCAGAGTATGTATAAGGGTGTACTTTTTTTTTTTAGTTTAGAGATTTTTTTCATTATAACAGTATTTGGCAGAAAAATAAAGAATTTGGTCTTTGTTATTTCAGTTGAAAACTGTGTGGAGAATCATCTCGTGTCATGCAAGTGACCCACTTGTTTCCATCTTGCACTACATGGCACCTATTCTAAGTAACATGATGTACCTTTAATTAGGTAACATTAAAGGTTCAAGTTGTGAAAATGCCATTTTGTAAAAACCTAGGAGTCTTCTTATTTATTTATTTAGACATATCTTCACACATATACATTCTATACATGGTGTATAATCAGTGGCTCACAGCATCATCACATAGTTGTGTATTCATCACCATAATCATTTTTCAGAATATTTGCCTCACTCTAGAAAAAGAGCTAAAAAGAAAAAAGAAAAAACTCATACACCCCATATATCTTACCCCTCCCTCTCATCGACCACTAGTATTTCCATCTACCCAATTTATTTTTCCCTTTGTCCCCTCTATTATTTACTTATTTTTTATACATATTTTTTTGCTCATCTGTCCATATCCTAGATAAAAGGAGCATCAGACACAAGAAAACCTTGGATTCTTAATCTTTGAATTAGTTATCCATATGACCTGATTTTGCTCTTTGAGAGAAAGCAAATTTATTTTAATAGCACACTATTAAACAATCATTGCAACAGTGTTGTTCACTCATATAAAGTTAATGAAAATTATGATTTGTTTTTAATTTTGTAATCCATTTTTCTCTTTTTCTAAGAATTGACATCAAAAGATACCTATCCTACTATCCTGTACCCTAAAGTCAGGTGAAAAATTGCAGTCTTCTTTATTGTCTCTCCTATTAAGGGAAAAAATTGGTTGCCTTCACACAGAGAGATATTTAACACTGAGCACTCTGTACAAAAAAATCCCAGGAAGTAGCCCGGAATTATCATTTTCTTACTGTCGTGTGGCCATCTGTTTCCAATTCCATGTGGTTTGTGAGTGACCATATATGCAGTACTTGCTTGTGCCTTTTCCTTTAGATGGTGACTTCCAAGAACTCATTTAACAATGTTGTCAGTTTGGGACTGTGCACCACAGGCCAGCACCACTTTCCCCATCTCAAGAAGGTGATGTCCAGGGGTTTATCTTCTAGGGTAGTGATGTGTGTGGTACTTCAGTCCAATTTACAGATGATGTTCTTTTGAACAGTGCAGTTATTTGACAGAACATCTTCGATCATTTGTGCACAAGAAGTGCTTTGCTTTACAAAGTCAGTAAGGGCCGCCATGACTGCCCATTAGAGCTTCATTCTGTATCTGCCTCCAGTTGAACCTATCCATGGAAACCTTAACTATGTTTGTTAAAAAAAAAAGGACTCTTGCTGAAAACAGTACTATCTGGGGTTGGGATCTAAAATGCCACTGTTAGCTGATTGCAAAACATAAAACACATCAACAGTTTTGGCAGTAGAATTAAACGTGTGAATGAATTGAATGAAAGGTGAAAGAAGCACTTTTCTCTCTTAGTCACGGTTCTATGCAATTTGGGGCCATTAAATACAGTATATAGTCCTACCACTACTTCTTTTTGAGGTTTCCTTTGTGTTCCTTAACCACAGCCATCCCTATTGAAAGAGACATCATTGTAGAAGGCTTTTGAAATTGTCTTCATGATCAAATCACATGTATTGGGCTGAAATTTTAGACCTTTAAAATAAACACTAAATTTTCATTATTCCCATACTTGATTAAGATAAAATGGGTTGGAGATTAAAGTATGTCTTTTAATGTAATAAGATATAATCACATTTTTAAATTGTGAATGCATGTTACAACTGTTAAGTGAGCAAAGTAGCATCCTTTAAAAAATTCCTTTTTACAATTTCAGCTGCATTTCTCCCAATAGTAGTGTCATGTAATCTTATTAGTTTTCTAAGGTTTCATGTAAATTTTTCGGGTTTATTTGAGTAAAGGAGAAAAATGTGAGAAATCTCTACACTGTAATTGTTAATTATAATCAGTATAATATAATGATGTCTCTTTCATACTTTTTATCTCCACAAAAATGAATTGTACTTTTCAACCTCAAGTGTTGGCAAAACTTGAGCTTTTTACTCTGTAATATAGTATATGTCAAAAGTTTCTGTATTTCGAGGTGGAAACTAAGGCAGAAGTGATTGGAGAATTTGGTCATGTCAGACAGATTTAAGTTTCCCCTTTATTGAGGTAATGATCATTGTTTCTGATAGCTGGTTCTATGCCCATGTATAGTCTCTGACACATTTTTGGAGAACATTTCATATACTCTCTGGTTATAATTTAAAGTGCTTGCTATAGTGAAAAGAACTCCAGGCTGATGGTTGTAGTTGCCATGCTGTTACCAACTAGCCATGTGTGTGGTCAGACCAGTCAGTTAACCTTTTCAGGACCTCAGAATCTACATCTGAAAAATGGAATTGTTGAACTGGATTATTTCTCAAGACCCTCGGAGTTTCAAAATTCTGTTATTTTATATCCTAATTAGAAGTTTGGTTCGTCACAGTTATGTAAGATTAAAATATAGATGAATTCCAGAAGTTATTGTTTATCTGTAATCATCATCATCCCATGCAGTAGAGCTAAAATATCTTTATAGTTTTGGAAAAAGGACTTTTAAAATGAGATTGGAAAATGCTCTCTATGCTTCAGTTTGCCTAGCTAGGAAGAAAAAGTCAAAATGTAGGTCTAATAAGTTCAAGCTCAGGTTAATATGAACGTTATCTTTTGCTTTTCCCTTCATCCTCAAGTAAATTGCACATATTACTATATTATTTCATAACATTAATTGCAATTAGTTATTTATATTAGGACTTTTATTTCCAGTTCTGCTCCTAAACTCTTATATCCAATTACATCAGTATTTCAATCTGTTCAGTATTTTTTTCTGTTTATATTTATATGTGAAGAAGAGACTTTTATATTCCCTCTTGGCTCAGTTATTTTACAATCATTAGGTTTTCCAAAAATCATAGAGAAGCATGTTCTCTTCATCCCCATTCAGTGTAGTCAAAAGAGAGCCCTGAAGTAGATCATTGGGGATCTGGTTACTATTCCCAGCTCTGCCGTCAAGTACCAATGTGAATGGATAAATCACTCAACCAATACATTCTTTTTTTGGGGGGGGGTGGTGCATGGTCTGGGACTCGACCCTGGTCTCCCGCATGGAAGGTGAGAATTCTACCACTGAACCACCCGTGCACCCCTCCACCAATATAGAGATTCTGCCTCCTCATCTGTGGACTAGGGTGATGCATGCTTTCACTGAATAGGCAACAGTGCCTTGTGCATTCCACATATTTAAAATATTGAGTAAATTTGTGCTTAATTCAACAGAACTGAATTGTGGGATTTTTGTCACCAGTTCTGCCCATTTCTATTGTATATGATGGACTACCTCATCAGGGTTGGGGGTTGGAGGAAGTGATTTGAGGGCATAAATTGTTTAGCAGTCTTTTCTGTGCCTTAACTTGAATTTTTCCATCCAGCTAAGGTGGTAGCTTTTGAATCTTTATTTGGCCAAGCAAACATTTGTTCAAACATGATGCTATAAGAAGTTGAGTTAATCACACTTGAGCAAGGGTGGAAGATTACCAGGTTGCTTTCTGCTGCCTCAATCCTACCCTCATACCTTAAAGTGAACGGTGAAAGGGCTGCCCAGCACTTCTTGGGCTTTTGTAAGCAGTTTAAAAACCACTGAGAACTAAAACCATCTATTCAAAAGGACAAAACAAGTATTCAGAATGGCTCCCTTGAAATTGGTTTAGAGCCTCCGGACATGCTATAATTTAGGCTTGGATATGCTTCCAGTACATCACCTTTCTTTATCATAGGAAAATAAAAAGATTTCTTGCCAAACCTATGTTAATCCACATTTTAGTTATGGTGGTCAGGAAATTCAGTTCAAAGAAATAATCCTTTTTTGCATTCTTAAAGGTTATAGTCCTCTATTCTACATTTTTATAGTATGTTTTAAAATAGATTGGGTCACAATTTATAGCTGTTCATTTGGATTGACTATGTTGTTATCAAGTTGCAATTTCCAATTAACTTAAAGAGATCAGATAATTTATGCACACAGTGTTGTTTGGTGTT
>PVIY010062696.1:0-10759 GCA_004026745.1 Myrmecophaga tridactyla | reverse complement strand
CATACCCCTTACCCCTCCCTCTCATTGACTGTTAGTATTTCCATCTATCCAATATATTTTAGCCTTTGTTTCCCCTATTTTTTTTCTATATCCCTTTTCACTCCCTTTTATTGATCATTAGCATTTCAATCTGCTAAATTTATTTTAACATTTGTTCCCCCTATTATTTATTTTTAATTCATAGGTTTTACTCATCTGTCTATACCATAGATAAAAGGAGCATCAGACACAAGGTTTTCACAATCACACAGTCACATTGCAAAAGCTATATCATTATACAGTCATCTTCAAGAAACATGGCCACTGGAACACGGCTCTACATTTTCAGGCACTTCCCTCCAGCCTCTCCAATACACCTTCATTAAAAAGGTGATATAATACATAGAATAACCTCCATGATAACCTTTCGGCTCTTTTTAAAATCTCTCAGCCATTGACACTTTATATTGTCTCATTTCCCTCTTCCCCCTTTTGGTCGAGAAGATTTTCTCAATCCCGTGATGCTGAGTCCTAGCTCATTCTAGGATTTCTTTCCCACGTTGCCAGGAAGGTTTACACCCCTGGGAGCCATGCCCCACGTAGAGAGGGGGAGGGCAGTGAGTTTGCTTGTTGTGTTGGCTGAGAGAGGCCACATCTGAGCAACAAAAGAGGTTCTGTGGGGCTGACTCTTAGGCCTAATTTTAAGTAGGCATAGTGTCTCCTTTGTGGGGATAAGTTTCATATGAACAAACCCCAAGACTGAGGTCTCGGCCTATTGCTTTGGTTGTCCCCACTGCTTGTGAGAATATCAGGAATTCTCCACATGGGGAAATTGAATTTTCCCCCATTCTCACCATTCCCTGAAGGGGACTTTGCAAATGCTTTTTCATTCACTGTTCATATCACTCTGGGATTTATTGGGGCATCATTCTGGACAAACCTACAAAATCTCATGCCTACTCAAGGTTCCATTGTACCACTCCTTCTTGCCTCCATGGTGCCTGATGCATAGTCAGCACTTAGCCTTATGTGACCTCTCTTGTATATGTTGACTCATTTTTCTCTTGCTGCTTTCAGGAGTCTCTCCTCTTTTGGCATTTGATAGTCTGATTAGTATGTATCTTGCAGTGGGTCTATTCATATTTATTTGGAGTACATTGGGCTTCTTTTCTTATATTTGCATATTTATGTCTTTTATAGGAATTGGGAAATTTTCAGTCATTATTTCCTCAATGACTTCCTAACCCTTTGCCTTCTCTTTCCAGGACACCTATGTTTGTATATTTGTACAGTTCATATGTGTCAATCATTTCCATAAAACCCTGCTCAAATTTTTCTATTTTTTTCCCCATTTGTTCTTTTTGACTTTGAATTCAGTTGTTCTGTCCTCTAGTTCACTGAACCTTTCTTCTGCCTCTTCAAATCTGCTTTTGTGTGTCTTTAGCATATATAAATTTCATGTACAGTATCTTCCATTTCTGTAAGATCTATTTTTCTCTGTATTCTTTCAAATTCTTCTTTATGCTTTTCTAATGTCTTCTTGATATCCTTTATCTCTTTAACCATTTTGCTGATGTTATTTAGGATATTTGTTTGAACATTTTTGTTACTTCTTCCATATTCTTTACCTCATCTGTTTTTTTTTTTTTTTTTTTTCCCATGGAGCATGCACCAGGAATTGAACCCGGGTCTCTGGCATGGCAGGTGGGAATCTCAGGGATGGCCTGCTGAGCCATCGTTACCCCTCAACTGATTTTTAAATTTCATCATTTGGCTTGGCTGTATCCTCTTGTTTCTCGATGTGCTTTGTAATTTTTTACTGGTTTTTAAGCATCTGATTATCTTGATAAGGTTATTTTGAAAGTTGGTTTTCCTCTCGTCTAATATTTTGCTGTTGCTTTGATTCACATTGAAGGTCTCCTTTGGCACTTGATTCTTCAGTATTTCCCAGCCAAACCAGTGCCAAGGTTCTCTCCTCTTTTGGCAAAGTTTGCCAAAACTGTTATGATAAATACTACAGATTGGTTAGCTTAAGCAGCAGGAATTTATGTTTCACAATTTTGGAGGCTAGAAGTCCAAATTCAAGGTATTGTAGGGAATGTTTTCTCCAAAATCTTTAGCATTCTGATGGTGGCTGCCTGGCAATCAGTCTCTGCCTCCATTACATGGTGATTTGTCTCCTTTGATCTCTTCTTGTTCGGTCTGCTCTGTCTAATTTTTTTCTGCCTTATAACGACTCTAGTAATATTGGATTAAGACCCACCCTGAGTCAATTTGGCCTCATCTTATTAGGATTTTTAAGGATTCTATTTGCAAGTGAGTCCACACCCATAGTACCGGGCAGGGAAGTGTTCAGAGGAAGGATGAGGGCTTGAAGATCCCACTTACAAATGGGTTCACACTGACAGTCCGGGGTTAGGACTTGAACATGTCTTTGTAGGGAACATGACTCAATCTACCACAAACAGTTTCCATAAATATCAAGAATCATGCTGATACTTTACTTGCAACAAAGGAAGGTTATCATAACTATGACATGCTTATCTTTGCATGTCCAAATGCTGATACTTGTCAGAATTTTTATTACATTAAGAGGTGTCTGCTTTAAGTTAGTATAGTTATAATGAAGTCATTTTGGGAGTGGTGTTGGTAAATTTAATTCCTTATAGGAAAGATATGGGATAAATAAAAACAATCTGTGTTCCTTTTCTCCCACCCCCCCAAAACTGGCCTGTATTAAATAGTCTTCTTCTTCAAGACTAAGAGGAGATCCAAAGTAGAAATCACTTGTTACTTAGAGAAACTTTCCTCTTAGCTTCTCAATAACAGAAAATCTGCCTTCTCCATTTGTATGTTATTCCAGTACATTTGATTGTTAATAGAATATGAATGAGTGCCTTGCCTGATCTTCCTTCCCACTTGGAAGGATCTAGTTAGCAAAAGATGAAAGTATCACTTTACATCTCTAGGTACCTGAAACCAGAGGACAAATACCAAATTGTGTTTAAAATTAAAAGTGGAGGGTTTGATCTTAAGAACCATGCCTGTAACAAAGCAAGGTGGGCCTGAGACTCATAAACCAAAAATTGGGGGGGGGCGGTAGGTGGTAGAGAGCATCAAGAACTGTGTGAGCCATGAAAACCAAATCTAGAAAGAGTGAGTTTCTATAGAAACTAATGGATTATGGAGGGAGCTGGGCTCAGACAGTGGCTCCCCTTTTGTATTCCTGGTAGCAAAAAGATCTATATATAGGAGCTGAGGTGGAATGGATACTGTCCTTTTCCTTCAGCTTTCTGTACCTGGTAAATATACCTGTGGTTTTCTTGGATTTAGTGAAGACTTCATATGGTGGTTTCAAACTCGTGTGCCTGCAGATATCAGGAAGGTAATATAGAAGAGTGAAGTGGGCTGGCTGTAAAGGGAATTAGAAATGGTGGTGATTGTAAAATGAAGATGCAACCTGACCTAAAGCTCCACCTGATTATTGCTGTTAAGGAATGAGAGTTCTCTTATGGTAGATTTTTCAGTTTCCCAGAGAAGCTGGAAATATGATTTTTTTCAAAAACTGTGCCAGTTGTACTCCACCTGTGGTATGCCAGTTTGCAGTTTCTACATTAATGCACTTTCTGTGCATTTTTTTTAAAGGAAAACTTTTACTTTTATGTACAGAAAAGTCAACATTTAATCCAGTTCAGTGGCAAATTCTTTAGCTTTTGCCTTCTCCAGCTTGGCAATGCAAGCCACAGATTTTGGACCCAAGACATTGCCTCCCTAGTGACAGTGGATCTCATCATATTTGTCGTTGTAATTGGTCTTAATAGCTTCCACCAGCTTAGCTAGTGCTCCTTTGTCTTCCAAGTTGACCTGTGTGAAGGCGACAGTGGTGCAGGTCCTCCTGTGGACAAGTTGTCCCAGCCTGGCCTTCCCCTTGATGATGCAGTAGGGGAATCCCATTCTGTGACACAGCGTGGGCAGGAAGATAACCAGCTCAATGGGGCCCACATCATGTGCAATCACCACCAGCTGGGCCTTCTTGTTTTCCACCAATGTAGTGAAAATGTTCACTGCTCGAAGCACAGGCGGCCTCTTATTGGGGATATCTCCTTTGCCAGCAGCTTTCATCTCAGCCTGGGCCAATAGCCTCTGCTTCTTCTCTTGTTTTGTCTCTGGTTTGTACTTGTGGGCCAGCTTAAGCAGTTGAATAGCTGTTTGGCGATCAAGACCTGAGTGAACTGGTTGATGGCAGGGGCACTTTGAACTGCTTGTAGAGGATGGTCCTTTGCCACTACAGCTGCATATAGTGGGGCCATTTGACAAAGCAGGTGAGGTCCCTTTTGGGCTGGATATCCCGTCCAATGCCAAATTCTTGGGCCTTTTCTCAAACCACCTTCTTGGCCTCCTACTTCTTCATGACAGCAGGGCCCAGGGCCACCTTTTTCCCCTTTGCCTTCTTTCCTTTTGGCATCTTGGACAGAGGAGCAAGAGTACTTTCTGTGCATTCTTTAAAAAGTTCTCATGAGTATTCTTCTGAAATCTCTTTCTTCTAGCAAACAGACATGGAAGCTGATCATGGTGTCCTTATGAGTTTGCTATCTTTTCACTAATGTATCTAAGTTGTTTCTGATTGTTGGAGTCCATCCCTGGGATGTGTGGAGTGGAGGGTAGATAGGAGCAATAGGATGTTGAGTTTGGAAGACTTCAGATTGATATCCTCTCTTATTAAAGGTTCTCAGGTGACAGTTCTGATTTAGGTAGATGGGTAGTTTGGAAATGTCAAAAAGACAAACAGGATCTTCTTCTCAGTGTCCTCTCCTGCTCCTTGGCACTATTCAATTATCTTCTTTTTTTATTCGAGCAGTTGTAAGTCTACAGAAACTTACAGAAAGGACAGAGTCCCTATATACCACACACACACACGTTTTCCCTATTATGAGTATCTTGCATTAGTGTGGTACTTTTGTTACAATTGATGCAACAACATTATTATAATTATATTATTAGCTGTAGTGCATAATTTACACTTGAGTTCACTCTCTATGTTGTACGGTTCAATGGGTTTATTTTTTTCCTATTTTTATTCTACTAAAATATATATAACATGAAATTTCCCATTTTCACCACTTTTGAATATGCAATTTAGGGTGTAAATTACATTCACAATATTGTGCTTCCATTACTACTGTTCATCAGTAATATTCTTATGCCATTTCTTAGTAAACTGCAAGTCTTCCTGGATAACTTTTTCTAGATATTTTAAGGGCTAATATAAAACCAATGGGGGATACCAAGAAGGGTAGGGATATAGCAGAGATAGAAGACATAATTATAGATTTCAGGAAAAATTATGAATTGATTACACCAATTCCTTGCACACATTGATCCCTTCTGAAATCCCATTGAGCAGAGCAGGATTTGGAAACCATACATTATTTATTTACATTTATGACTTCTTTGCTTTATAAAAATACTTTTATTAAGAAATGTTTCTTATATATTTTTGCATGGATAATGCTTGCACAAGATTAATAAATAATAAACCAATAAAGAAGAATATATAATAGAAAGTCAGTTCCTTTTCACCTCTGGTCCTAATTCCCCTTTCCTTCCTTGCAGACACGCACTATTTCTAGTTTCTTCTGTTATTTTTCCAGAGATATTCTATGTTAGAATGCCATTGGCAACCATGAATATATAGTAATAATGCTGTCCTTGACATGGAAATAAAATGCAATTTAGGAATTGAGGGTATTGATCAGCCTGTAGGGGCTAATAGGTTAGTAAAATGGACATGTGAAGGTAGTCCAGGATTTCAAGGTCTGAATGAGATCGGGGACTTGATTTGGAGGGACTAAGGAAAGATACATAATTAAATTTAAAATAGCCAGAATTGGGAAAATTAGGCCTGTGTTGGTTTTAGCTGGGCATCATATAATATAGGAGTTTATACTAAGTAGAGCTAAGATATAGTCTTTGTTTTTCCTCTCTCATTTTTAAGTTCACACTATCTACTGTAATGAGCTACAAAGAGTACCAGTAAATATTCATTTTCTTCAGTGCCCAGTCATATTTGACCTTGCTGGATGCAAACTCAAATTTGTAAAATTTTTATATTTTAAGTGCTGTTCATGTTTTTATTTTAACTAATCTATAATGTTATTTGCAAGGGTTTTGATCTATAGTCATCTAAAAAAATTCAGTACCCTATTCAGAAAAATCATATTTCAGGTAATAGAATATGTCACTGCATACAAATCCATTCTCACTTCAATAAAAAAAGAATATGATACCGTTATTGCAACAATGAAGAAAGACCGAAGAACTGCATTTTGTCTTCATGGAAAACTTAAAGTGTTTGCAGCGGAACACACAGCATTGATATATCACAAGAAAAGAACAGTCCAACTTGAAGCAAAGTAAGTATGTTAGTAAGTAGCCCAAAAGGTGACCATTATTACTTGATTGTGTCAATTAGCCATTATAACTATAACTAGTGGTTTATAGTATTCTCAAGTTTTAGTTTTGTTTTGTTTTTTGTTTTTTGCATGGGCAGGTACCGGGAATCGAACCCGGGTCTCTGGCATGGCAGGCAAGAACTCTGCCACTGAGCTATGGTTGTCTGCCCTCAAATTTTAGTTTTATTTTAAAGCCATGCTTATTATGTACCCTCTTCTATCAACTTGTGATTATTATATTTTTTGCTTTAAGCTGTCATATGTTAAGGTAAGCAGCCTATAGGAAGAAGATTAAATGCTCAATCTTGTTGAGTATTCTTTTATGTTTTCTCAGTATTCTATGTGGTAAATGATGGGTAAATTATTTTTATAGATAATCTCGAATAAACTTGGATGATTATGCAAAGCTTGACCTCTATTTCTGGTCATATGACTGGCTAGATGTTGGAATATTCCCTAGGGAAAATGCTATGTAAAATATTTTTAAAAAATCTTTTCAAAAGCACCAGAAAACTGACAAGACAGTAACAAATTATTATTTTTATTTTTTTACTTTTTTTATTGTATAGTATAACATAATATACAAAGCAAAGAAATAAAAAAGCAATAGTTTTCAAAGCAGTCTTCAAAAAGTGGTTACAGAATAGATTCCAGAGTTTGTCATGAGCTACCATACAATCCTTTCATATTTTTCCTTCTAGTTGCTCCAGAATATAAGAGGCTAGAGGGCTTAAATACTTTTTTATCATCACAATTGCCTTTTTTTCCTTCTTTTTTGTGAACAATAACATATATGCAGAAAAACTATAAATTTCAAAGCGCAGCACCATAATTAGTTGTAGAACATATTTCAGAGTTTGACATGGGTTATGATTTCACAATTTTAGGTTTTTACTTCTAGCTACTCTAAAATACTGGAGACTAAAAGAGATAACAATTTAACGATTCAGTAAGTATGTTAGTATAATCATTTGTTGAGTCCTATCTTCTATGTATAATTCCATCATCACCTTTGATCTTTCCATACCTCTCTTTGGAGTTGTTTGGGCTATGGCAATTCTAAATTTTTTATATTGGAAGGGTCTGTTACTAATATGGAGTAGGGAGATGGAACTATCTGATGTTCTGGAGAGGCTGAGCTAGGTTTCAGGACTTATCTGGAACAGGGACCCAACTGGAAGTTGTAGGTTTCTAGAAAGTTACTCTAGTCCCTGGAACCCTTGTGGAATCTTATATATTGCCCTAGGTGTTCTTTAGGATTGTCTGGAATGGCCTGGTTGGAGGTTTGCAGTTATGATAAGTGGCAAGGTCTACCTGAAGCTTGCATAAGAGCAACCTCCAGAGAAGCTTCTCAACTCTATTTGAACTCTCTCTGCCACTGGTACTTTATTAATTACACTTCTTTTCCCCCATTTGGTCAGGATGTAATTGTTGCTCCCACGGTGCCAGGTCTGGATTCAACCCTGGGAGTCCTCTCCCACATCACCAGGGAGACTTTTACCACTGGATGTTATGTCCCATGTAGGGGGAAGGGTAATGATTTCACTTGCAGAGTTGTGCTTAGAAAACTGAGGCCATATCTGAGCAACAAAAGAGGTCCTCCAGAAGTAACTCTTAGGCATGCCTATAGGTAGTCTAAATTTCTCTGCTACCTACATAAGCTTCACAAGAGTAAGCCTCATGATTAAGGGCAAGGCCTATTGATTTGGGTACCCTAAAGTTTGACACAGTATCAGGGGATTCCCTGATGGTAAGGTTTAATAGTTCCATAGTCTCTCACCCCTCCCTCAGGGGACTTTGCCAATACTTTTTTATTATCTGCTTAATATACTCTAGGATGCTTCCAGGCATTACAATAATATTACAATAATATACAGGATTAAAGGACCTCTTTCTTATTCTGTGCTTCCTGTGTTTCAGTTGTTCAAATGAGCTGTACAGAAAGGTTGAATTAGATTATGCACTACAGAAAATTTCAGTTCCAGACCAAATAAACCTTTCTTCCATTGGTCTCAAAGAGTATGTGTGGTTCTAAAATATAAACACTGTCTTCCCTACCCCTATGTTCTGAATTACTTTAACCCAACCCTGTTTGGCTTCATTCTTATCTCTAAATATCAGGTTATATATAAAAAAACAGCCTCTCAGAATCTAGAAATAATAATCACCACTCCGGACTTAATGTGTCTGCTCTAAAAGCTTACAATTTAGGACCCTGTTTCCTTATAAGCATTTTCTAAAGGTGACCATACCATTGTTGTTTTTTTGTTTCTGTCTTACTTTGTCTCACCAAATGTCCCCACATGTTCATTCACATCATTGCATGCCTCATGACATTGTTCCTTTTTGTAGCAGTCTTCTTTGTCTCTTATGATGTCTTTACATTTAAAGTCTATTTTATCCAATATTAGTATAGCTACTCCAGCTTTCTTTTGGTTACAACTTGTGTGGAAAATCTTTTTCCATCCTTTCACTTTCAATCTATTTGTATCCTCGTGTCTCAGATGAGTCTCTTGTAAGCAGCATATAACTGGATTATGTTTCTTAATCTATTCTGCCAATCTGTATCTTTTAATTGGTAAATTTAGTCCATTAACATTCAAAGTTATACTGAAAAGGCGTTTCTTGATTCCACCATCTTATCTTTTTAATTTTATTTGTCAGATCTATATATTCTTTCCCCTCTTTCTCTTTGTATTCTTTAAATTACCCTTTGTGGTACTCTTCAATTCTGTGCCCTCCTCCAGACTTTCCTTTCCTGTCTTTTTTTTTTTCAGCTGGCAGAACTTCTTTTAGTATTTCTTGTAGGGTCAGTCTCTTGTTGACAAATTCTTTCAGGACTTCTTTGCCTGTGAAAACTTTAATCTCTCCCTCCATTTTGAAGGACAGTTTGGCTGGGTACAGAATTCTTGGCTGTAAGTCTTTCTCTTTCAGGATCTTGAATATATCATACCAGTGCCATCTCACCTCCAGGGTGCTGGTTGAGTAGTCTCAACTCAGTCTTATTTTATTTCCCTGGTATATGGCAGATTGTTTTTTCTCTTGCTGCTTTCTTTTCTGCTTCTCTTCAACATTTGACAGACTGATTAATATGTGTCTTGGGGAAGGCCTATTTAGATTTATTCCGTTTGAAGTTCTTTGGGCTTCTTTGACTTGTATATTTATGTTCTTTATGAGGGTTGAGAAGTTTCCCCCCATTATATCCTCAATTACTCTTCCTAACCCTTTACACCTCTCTTCTTCTGGGACACCAATGATTCTTATATTTGTGCGCTTTGTTTTGTCTATCATTTCCCTGAGTTCCCATTCAATTTTTTCCTTTTTTGCCATTTTCTGTTTTGAGTCTTCAAAGTCAATCATCCTGTCCTCTATATCACTTATTCTTTCTTCCGTTTCTTCAAATCTGGTGTTGTGTGTCTCTAGTGTGTTTTTTATTTGGTCAACAGTTCTTAATCTCTGTGATTTCTGCTATTTTTCTATTTATTCTTTCAAATTCCTCTTTGTGCTCTTCTACTGTCTTCTTGATCTCCTTTATGTCATTTGCTATCCCACTTCCACTTATTTTATTAAGTAGAGTTGTATGAACATTTTTGATTAGTTGTTCCAATGTCTGTGCCTCCTCTGGTGTTTTTTTTTTTTTTTTTTTTTTTTTTTACATGGGCAGGCACCAGGAATCAAACCCGGGTCCTCGGGCATGGCAGGCAAGCATTTTTACCTGCTGAGCCACCATGGCCCGCCCTCCTCTGGTGTTTTAATTTGGTCATTCAGCAGGGCTATATTTGTCTGCACTGTGATAGGCTTAGTGATCTTCTGCTTCTTCATCACATGTAAATATCTTGATTGATTTACTTTGGGAATTGATTTCTTTCAATAGTCTTGTGTTTGTGGGATAGTTGTATAGCAGGGAGCAGGTATGGGCACAGGTTGGAAATGTTAGACTAATGCTTGTGAACTTGGGCACCCAGCAGCCAAGGAGGATGTAGCTGTGTGAGTGCATTGGTCTGGGGGCATAACCCTGGTGTGCGCTGGTCTAAGGTATGGGGCCCTTTGTGCACATGCGTAGAGCTGTGGCAGCAGGTCGGCATTATGCCTTCGTGTACTGGGGGTAGATGTGACCTGGTTGCACATGTCGGCACTTTGTCACAGCTGGGAAGCATAGCTGAGGGCTGTGCGCATGCGCGGTGCTAGGACTGCTATAAAGTGTGGTTCCTAGAGCTGAATAATGTGATTGGGGCCCATGTGTATGCGTGGACCTGAAGTGCCATAAACGGATGTGCTGGGCTCAGGGAAGGCAGGGTGAAGCTGTGTGACACTATGGGTGGGGGGTG
>PVIY010062695.1:0-10769 GCA_004026745.1 Myrmecophaga tridactyla | reverse complement strand
AAGCTGTTAGTACCTGTAAGAGAGGGTTCCATAGAAAATGGTGACTGCTATCAGGAGGCACACATATTGAAAGCTTTTTTCTTCCTTGCAATAGAAGGCATCTAAAGATGGCAGTGAGGATGCATATATAGGAGAAGATAACAACAGACACAGTGAATAACAAGTTAATCCCACAAACACAACAGCTAGCATCATGTTGATATCAGTGTTGAAATAGAAAAGGGCAAAATTTGGGGGACCATCACACAAAAAAGTGATTGACGGTGTGGGGCTTGCAAAAGGACAGTGGAAATATAAAACCTATGGGTACAGAGGAATTTGATTTTCTCTTAAATTATAAATGGTGATCTCCCAGTAGTCATCATGAGGTATGAAATAACTTCATCTTCTTTCCAGGGGAATATATCTGTGGATCGGAGTATATGGCAAAGACATTTATTGCATGAACTCTTATTCTGTCTGGGTCCAATTCCTGGTTCCACTGCTTATAAATGAGTGAACATGGCCCAGTTTTTGAACCTTTTTGGGACTTCAGGCTTTAGGTTTCATGCGTTTAAGGACTGAATCATTTATTCAGTTATTTCACTAATGTCTGCTGAAGCACTCACTACATTTGAATTGTTCCCTGAAAATTTACCAAGCAACAGACACTGTTCTACTTGCCTGTTGATTGATTAAATGGTGACTACTAGAAGAAAATCCAGGTTGAACCTGCTGGTGATAATGAAAGTTATTTACCATGCATCATCCATCAAACATCCTAACATATTTTGACCACTGACTGTTCATAGTCACTCTCAAGTCCTAAGCATGCCTGAGTGGGAGGGAGGATAAAATTTCTCTTTTTTTCTCGTGGGCAGGCACCAGGAATCGAACCATGGTCTCCACCATGGCAGGCTGGAACTCTGCCTGCTGAACTACCATTCCCCACCCATAAAATCTCATTTTAAAAACTGATGAAGTTCATTTCACAGAGACTGCCTGTGTAATAATAATAATAATAATAATAATAATAATAATAATAATAAAGCTCTAAATAAGAGAATCAAAATTGTAAAGTCTTGACAGTGAAAAACTGCAGGATATCTTTATGACAGCTATCCAAAAAAATTTTTTTAAAAGACAAAAGCACACAAATCATAAAACACTGAAAATTCAAATACATTAAAATGTAAAATATTAGTATTATAAAGAAAAATGAGTGAATATTGACTGGACCAACATATTTGCAATGTGTATGAATGCCAGAGGATGAGTTTCTAGTATATAAAAGGGGTTTTTGTAAATCAGTCTAATAAAAAATGAACAACAGACATACATAGGAAATTCATAGAAAGAAAATCTAAATTGCAGTAGGAGTATGAAAAGGTATACAACTCACCAGTAGTCAGTTAATTGTATATTAATACTTCATTGCAATACAATTTTGCACTCATCAATCTGAAAAAAGGAATTTTGTTGAGAATGTGGAGCCACGGGAACTCACATTTTCCTGATGGGAATGTAAATAAGCGCAATCATATTGGGGACAAATTTAGAAATATTTAGTAAATTAAAGATATACCTCCTTATGGTCTACTAATTACATTATAGTATGTATTCTAGAGACATTCCTGACCACACAAACTGACACACATACACTAGCATGCACACACATGCACATGTGTCTGTATATGTATGCATACATGTGTATATATAAGCATATATATATACATCTATATATATATATATATAGATAGATAGATAGATAGATAGATAGATAGATAGATAGATAGATAGATAGATAGATAGAGATATAGATATACACACACAGGAATAACTAGCATCATTATTAGTTACAGAAAAAAATACAAAGTGTTAAATAAGCCAGACAATCAGTGAACTCATGCTACAAAATCCACATAGATAAATCTCTCAAACAATGTTGAATGGAAAAAAGCAAGTTGCTGAAATTATGTGATGACTACATGATTGGTTTTTAATACATCTTCAATATTGTAAAATAAAAGAAGTTGCTCATAGAGAGAACACTGTTCCAAAACATCAGTAGAGGGCTCTTTCACTCTGATGCCAATAATGCCAGGCAGATTTGTACCAGTCTAGGTGAGATAGTCAGTTTTGGATAATATGCCTTGACTGGTGTGAAGTGTAGGATTCCAAGCCTGTTGTTGATATGGGCTTCTCTGCTTCTTTCAGATGTCTGGAGAAATAAGCATAGTGGGATACTCTGTAGGTCTGAGGAGCAATTTTCTTCCTTAGGTAAATTTGCTGGAAAATAGGTGAACTATAGTCTTTTCAAGGGACTTTCCATCCAGAGGTTAAAGCACTTATCAGAGGAGGTTAGAATAATCAGGGGTCTACTTACATTAGAATCTTGATAGGGTGATAGAATAAACAGACATCTACTTACATTAGAATCTTGATAGGGTGATGGTATTTGCCATATCAATTTGACTTTAATCATTCTGAATTCAAATAAAATGATGTGACATCATGGGCACACTTCTCAAGAGCTAAGGAAGTTTGCACAACACACAAATACACAGAATCTGTATATTTAGGGTGGTTTGACTCAGTATGAAATTCTCTATTTCATCTATGATGATCATGTTTGCTAATACAATGACTACTATGAAGACAATGGCCAAGTACCTGCGTGTGTCTTTTTTTTTGCATGGTGCCAGCACTGGGAACCAAACCCAGGTCTCTGGCATGGCAGGTGAGAAGTCAGACTGCTGAGCCACTGTGGCCCACCCAACCCAAGATTTTGAACATGATTAGCCTGTATTGAGTTCCAGGGTTTCTGGAGCTTCATTTGCATTCAGCACTGTGCAGTGGAAAAGCAACAGGTAGATCTGGGTTTGAAATCTGTTCCCACCACTCCTTAAAAACTTTTTCCTTAGAAAAAGTTGTAAATACCTTCAGCATCAGTTTGTTCTTCTGTAAAATGGGGATCACAGACTTACTTAAAAGGTAATCATGTTCCATGCTTTGAAATTTATTGCTTTTTTGTATATATGTTATTTTTCACACACACACACACACACACACACACACACACACACACACAAATATATGGGGAGAAAAGGACTTGGGACCCCATATCTCGTAGAATTGCATCTAGTGTACTCCTTACATTCTAAATTTGGCTTGAGATCTAAAGAATCCTTTATGCTCTTTGAAAATATAGTATGAATTACAGATGTTTTAAAGCTAAAATATACCTAAAAATTATGTACAAAATGTTACTTTACTAGCGAGCAAAGTTAGACCCATAATGGTTAAGGGAACGTGCAGATTAAGTTCATATGTCAATTTAACTAGGTTATGGTATCCAATTGTTTGTTCAAGCAAGCACTGGCTGATACTGTGATGATATTGCATGAATTTAAATCATCAGTAAGTTATTGTATCTATAACTTGTATAGTTATACTTGTATCTATTGTATCTATAGCTGATTACATTTACTATCGACTAGGAAATTGCCTTCATCAATGAGAGAAGATTCATCCAATCAGTAGAAGACCCCAAAGAAGAAATGATGATTTCAGCAATCACATGGGAGAATTTCCATCTCAACTTCAGCCCACTAGTTTCTCCTGGGGAATTTATCAAAAACTTTCATCAGGCTTGCAACCTGCCCTGTGGAAATTGGGCTTGCCTAATCCCACAGTTGTGTGAGCCAATTTTTATTTTTAAAAAATCTCAAAATATTAAAAAAAAGAAATCATGTTCATTGCAACACTTTATAATAGTAGAAGTTGGGAAATAGTGTTAAATAAATCAGTAGATTAGTATTATAGATCAATATGCAGTTTAAAAATAATGAGACTGATCTGTACTCTTACGGAGTACAGATGGGCACACTTCTCAAGAGTGTGAGATGATATGTGATGTTTTTGATGCTTTATGGACCCCAGAAATTTATGTTCTTAAAATTAATCCATTCCTGTAGGTGTGGACCCATTATAAGTAGGATCTTTGGTGAGTAGGATCTTAAGTTAAGATGTGACCCACATTCAATGTAGTTCTTAATCCTCTTACTGGAGTCCTTTATAAGAGGATGAAATTCAGAGAGAAACATACAGAAGCTAAAAGAATGAGACACAAAAGCTGAAACAGCCACAAAAATAGAGGTGAAGCCACTGAAGCCAGATTTTGTAAGTAATGACATCTGGAAGAGAAGGGAGAGGCCAGCAGATACCACCATGTCCAAGTATTTTCTTGATGATGCTTTTAGTTGGACATTTTCATGGCCTTAGAACTGTAAACGTGTAATCTAATAAATTCCCATGTTTAAAAGGCATCCCAGGGCAGTGTGGCAGTGGGTCTGTGGCAGAATTCTTGCCTGACATGCCTCAGACCTGAGTTTGATTCCCAGGGCCTGCTCATGTTAAAAAAAAATGCATCCCATTACTGGTATTTAGGCAGTTTTCAAGAGCTAATACATCATACGTCAGATGAGAAAAGCAAAGTGCAGAATAATATCTAGTGGTTAACGTTCTTATTTATTTTTATCCATATTCTTTTTTTTTACTCATCTGGATAGAAGGAGCACCAAGAAAAGCATAAATACACTTTCTCATGCTCTTACTCATACTCTTATTCTCTTTATTTATCCATGAAAAAAGATCAGGAAGAATGCATATTAAACATCTTAATGGTTACCCTTCGACATGGGATTGGGGAGAGAGAGAAATTTTTAGACATACACTTCTGCACTTTTTTCTTAACAATGTTTTAATTGTTTTAAAAGAGAACAGGAAGAGAAAAAAGTGAAGCCTGTTTTGCAGTGATGCAAAGTTCAAATGATCTGATTTATGTAAACTTCCCAGCACAGGGCTAGGGACAGAATGGGTGCTCAACAAATAGCCATAATGACAGAGGCAAAGAATACATTCTTGGCATATACTATTCATTCACTCATTCATTCATTCATTCACTCATTCTTTCATTCACTCATTCATTCATTCAATGATTCAATTACTTATTCATCCATATCCTTTTCCAGGAATGCTGAGCCCCACTCAGTTTCCTTACTCCATTTCCATTACGTCACCAGCAATGAAATGATTCTTCCTGATTTGGGGAGAAATGTGCTGGAATTTTGGCTCTGATCCTTTCATTTTGCCCCTTCCCACACACACTGTAGGTAAGCAGCAACTCTGAAAAATGGCTTTAGTTTTCCTTACACTGGATATGCCCCCTAAAGCCTATTCTGTGTTTCTTTCCCTTTGGGGGTTTATAGTTGGAGCCTACGAGATCAGTGCTTGCTCCCTTGAGAATCTGAGTGTTCTGGGATGACAAGGAATTGGAAAAAAACAAGCCTCATTTTTATTTTCTGCTGTAGAAAAGTAAAGCATTCCAGAGGGGACACAATTCATTTTCCTGTAACTGCCCTTAGAGACTTGCCTTTTTAATTTTTTTTTAATTTTTAGAGTTTCCCTGTTATAAAACAAGTGCTTTCTTTCTTGTTATAAATGAGATGAAATATGCTTTTTTATATGTCTAGGAACCTGTGTTTAGGTCTAGATAATAATCCCTGTCACCAAAAGCAGCAAAAAATGTGGTTTTCTGAAAAGAATAAATATAAGAAATGCAAGTCATCTTCTCTTGGAATAATATGGGGAAATTTAAGAGTGTAATAGACTCTAGCATGACATATAGAGTGCTTTCTATTTGAACATATTTTATATTATCAGTTTAACCATTGTTCATTTTTTAAGGCAACATTTTCTCTTTACCCTTTCTTTATTTCTAAAATTTATAGCATAAATATTTGTTTTTCCTTTAAATCAATCTTAGGTAAAGATATCTTTTTTTCTGGGAGTGCTTCACAACATCAGCATATTTCAAGTAACAATCTATAGAGAGAGAGGCTTTGGATATAAAGCTGCTAGAGTTAAACCTTTAATTAGCCTAAGGAGAAAGCTAGACTTTTATTAAAAAATATTTTTATTGAGAAATCATCACACACCTACAGTCCATACATGGTATACATCAATAGCTCACTCCAGAAAAACAAAGAGAAAAAAGAAAAAGCTTATACATACCATACCTCTTACCCCTCCCTTTCATTGACCACTAGTGTTTCAATCTACTCAATTTTTTACCCTTTATCTCCCTTTTTATTAATTTATTTTTATCCATATTCTTTTTCTTACTCATCTGGATAGAAGGAGCATCAGACACAAGCTTTTATGACAAGTCTTGAAGACTATTATATATCATTATATAAACAACTTCAAGAATCAATGCTATTGCAACACAGCTCAACAGTTTCAGGTACTTCCCTCCAGCCACTCCAACATACCATAAACTAAAAAGAAATAGTTACACAATCCATACAAATAACCTCCAGGATAACCTGATTCTGTTTGAGATTTCTTAGCCACTGAAATTTTATTTTCTCATTTCTTGACCAAAAGGGGGAGTTGAAAGCTAGACTTTTTGATTAAGAAGCATACACATGAAAGAGTGTATTGTTAGAAGACTGATGACTTAACATACACCGTTAATTATTGCATGGCAGGTGTCTTAGAAATGTGTTCAACTAATAGTAATAGGAAATTCAACTTACATGGGCATATGAAAAGAGGGACTTACTTTTATTTCATAGCAGTAGTTGTCAAAACCAAGACTAGCACTTGTGATTTGCTTAGTCTTTCCCATGTGCTGGTTGCTTCATAGTTTAACATGTCTATTATAGCTTTTGACATTGCATCCCCTTTCAAGGCAGGAAGAAGTCAGCAAAGAGGGCAAGGAAACCACCACATATATGATCTTTGATCAGGAAAATAAAATCTTTCTTCAGGTTCTTTAGCAGATTTCTTCTTACATCTCATTGGCTAGAACTGTGTTATATGGTGTACCAGAAATCTCTGAATCTTGTACCACTTCTCCTCACCCATTTGGTTTCAGTTCATTGGTGGCAGACAGCTCTGTATGTGCAACTAGTGGTCCAGATCCTGTGATAACTCTCTACTTTTCTGCCACAGGACTCCATGTATAATAGAAGAAAAGTCTTTTAGTTTTGTCAGAATCTAGATTTTGGTCAATCAAACAGGTATGAATTAGAATCTTATTTTTATATTAACTTGCATTTCTTTGATAATAGAAATGTTGAGCACTCTTCATGTATTTATTAGTCTTATGTGTTTTTCCTTCTTCAAAATGTCTGCACTTTTTCTGTTGTACATTTTTATTGTGTTTTTTAAATCTATTGTTATGAATCTATATTAGTTAAAAGCATTTCAGGTATCTTTTCTTTTCCATTTTTAAAGTTTTATTCGCACATCATGCAATCCTACCTAAGTGAATCGACATGCCTTCACCACCATAACCTATCTGAAGACATTTTCTTTTCTTCCACAAAGAATCCATACCCCTTCCCCATGTCCCCATGACATTGATTTTTTAATAACTTTGCTACATTCAGTGGAAGCGTGTTAAAATGTCACTATTGACTGTAGAGTCTCATTTGTGTCGATTGTACTTTTTCCCCATATAGTAGCTGTTTTCAACACACTGCAATGTTGACATTCATTTGTTCCCCTCTCACAAAACATTTTTTATTTGTAATTTAATCACCATCATTGTCCATCCTAGGCATTCCTAAATTATACCACCCCAGTCTGTATCTTTTGGTTTCATTATAAGCTCCCAGTCCTTCTCCCTCAATCGTATTCACATTTCAGCTTCATTCAGTGTACTTTTCAGGTGTCGCTTGATGAATAGAAATTCTTAATTTTAATGCACTTGAACATATTCATGTTTTTTATGCTTAGCTTTAAGGTGTCTTTAAGAAATCTTCTCCTACATGGAGGTATGAAACTAGAGTTTGAAAATTTGCTCCTGACCTTTAAATTCCTAATCTATTAGACCTATTATAGCGAAAAAAAATGTTTGCCAACTTCTACTCTAGACCCTAGAGGTCTTCATGAAAACTCTCGTATTCAGGCATGCCAAAGACTCAACTTGATGTTTTTCTACCACGGACACCTCTCACACCATGGGGTTTGGTGAACTTTAAGGCCAAGGTACAAAACTTTCTCCAGAACCCTCATTTCTTCTGGTCCCCACCTTTCAAGTTATCTAATAAATGGTGTGCTGGTTTGAAAATATTATGTACCCTAGAAAAGCCATGTTTTAATGCTGATTCCATCTTGGGGAGGCAGCCTTTTCTTTTAATCCTGATTCAATAATGCAGGTTGGAATATTTTTATTAGATTATCTCCATGGATATGTGACACACCCAACTGTGGGTATTAACCTTGGATTAGATGGAGATGTGACTCCACACATTCAAGGTGGGTCTTGATTAATTTACTGAAATCCTTTATAAAAGAGGAAGCATTTTAGAGAGAGTCAGAGCTGACAGAAATGATAGAAATGACAGAACCAACAGAAATTCCAGAGCAGACTGCCTACAAAAATGACAGAAGCCACA
The DNA here is from genome assembly GCA_004026745.1 of Myrmecophaga tridactyla. Classification (NCBI taxonomy): domain Eukaryota; kingdom Metazoa; phylum Chordata; class Mammalia; order Pilosa; family Myrmecophagidae; genus Myrmecophaga; species Myrmecophaga tridactyla. The sequence goes on along the minus strand of PVIY010062695.1, from coordinate 2,319 downwards.
GAGCATACAGAAACTTCACAGCAAATCTGACACAGATGCAGAGAAGTAGAGAACTGACACAGATGTTTGAAGATGCTTGGAGCCTAGTGATGGCACCATGAGATGTTAAGTGAGCTAGAAATTGGAGACAGCCAAGGGAAGTCAAGAGATGAAATCCAGTCCTGGAGAAATAAAGTGAATAACCGCTACAGGAAGAGGCTGAGAACATGGAGCTCAGGAGCAAGGGATCAGCAGATGCCAGCCACATGCCTTCCCAACTGATAGAGGTGTTTCAAGATGCATCAGCCTTTCTTGAATTAAGGTATCTTTCTCTGGATGCCTTAGTTTGGATATTTCCATAGGCTTAGAACTGTAAAATTGTAACTTATTTAAATTCCCCTTTTAAAAAGCCATTCCAGTTCTGGTATATTCCATTCCATTAGCTTGCAAACTAACACAAATGGGTTGGAGCAGCATTCTCAAATTTGGCATATGCTGCCTCTAAACCTCAAAGAGGCTCACCAAGCATTATTCCTTTCTTAGTGCTAGGAATTGTAAGGTCTTCTATATACCTGTGCTGTCCTGGAAACCAGTCATTGTATGCTCCAAACCTCTAAATCCATAAAACCTCATCATTTTAACAAGCTCTGAATCTTTGGAGGTTTGTCTCCCACCAACAGGTACTCATGAATCTAACTTGATTGTCCAAAGTACTCACCATTCCTTGCTCCCCAGATGAAAAAGATATGATCATTATAGTAGCTCGGAGCAATATTCTATAAGTCTCCATATGGTCAGGATGTTGCAGGTTATACTATGACTGAGGAGAATTACAGGAAAGGGTTTGTAATTTATACAAGTCTATACCAAGAGAATGTGCCCTGCTTGTTTCCAATGTTCCTTCCAGATAAGTGTTGAAAAGAATGCATTCCCAAATCATTGTAATTGCATATTGACAGAGGCTGCGTTTGTTCTCATATCAATACCACCTCTGGCATAGCACCTGAGAGAGCTGCTACATTTTGACTAAATTTGTACCAGTCCATTATTACACTCCATTTGGTGTTTGGAGGGTCTAGACCAGTGAATTTAATGGTGATATATTTAGGAACACCATTGTAGCATAATGTAAATTAAAGAGCGGTGCCATTCCACTCTCTTCCATTCCCCCATAGATATTACTTCTTAGAAACTATCATTTTCACTCCCACTCAAACAACCTCCCCTTTAATAATGGTGGTGGGTAACCATTATCTTCTGCTTCTTAGACTCGATATCTTTGGCAGTTGTCTGATGATCTTTTTCTTAACCTCCCAAATCAGTTACCTACATAGGGAATCATCTAAACTATTGCAAATTAATCAATAAAAATGTGTGACCAGCCTGGTGAGGAACAATGGAGATGTGACTCATGCATTCTTTGCCACAAGTGGCCACTGCTCCTCTGGGTTAAATGACACTCCTCCACTTATCTTCTTTAATGTCGATAGTTCTCCTGTCCCACTAGATACTTCTATGTGTTCTTTGTGACACACACACACCTGATCTCAAAAAAAAACAAAGCCAAACAACATCAATAATAACAAAAAAGAAAAAGACAAAGTGAGATAGGCTTTGGAGTGAAATCCCTGCTAACTCAAGCTATTGAGGGGGTCTCACATATTTACATAAAATGAGCATGGAACACTGATAACATCAAGATACTAGGTATCTGAGAAAATGATTCTACTCAAGTGTGTTCCACATGTTCTTTTGTTCTACTATTCTGCACAAAAAATGACATTTAATTTAAATTTTTCATTTTGTGTGCTTATTTCCAATGACATTATTGTGATGTCATTATGGCCCTCTGGCTGTTACTATACTTTTCAACTCAAGAACAGCTGGCCTGGGCTGCAGCTTACTATAACTCATATGCAAATGCTTTATCTAGATTTAGGGCCTTCTTTTTGTTTTCATATATTTATTTTTTCAAGTTGTCTATTTATTTATTCAACAAATATTTATTGAGCAACTCCAATGTGCTATGAATGTTCTAGATATTGGGAATCTAATGATAAGCAAGTTATTTTCCTCACCTCCATGCTTCCGCATTGGTGGGGACATTCACCTGTCCTGGTGGCAGGATTAATCATACAGCAATTAGGAAGCCAACTACAGAGGGAATTAACCAGCACCCAGATACAAAGAGGTTTATAACATTTCCAATTTAAATAGGTGTCTCCCTACTCTGATTAGGGAGTGTCTTCTTTAGTCCCTTCATGCCCAATATATTGAATTAGTGGCTTCACAAACTGGGGCAATATCACAATCCCCTGAGGAGTCTTTTAAAATTCCACA
>PVIY010062694.1:0-10766 GCA_004026745.1 Myrmecophaga tridactyla | reverse complement strand
ACTTTCTAAAGCCAAAGGATGAATGACTTTCAGACTTTGAAATCCCACGGCACTTGCCCTGCAGGTTTAACATCTGTGTTTCTTCCAATTTCTCCCTACGGAAATGAAAATCTGTATCCTGTGAGTATCCTCCTTTGCATCTTGGCACTAGACAACTTGTTTTGAGATTCACAGGTCCACAGCAAGAAGAGAATTTTTTGCACCTGTTTAAGGTGACACTTGAAGTTGCCAAGTTGACAAGGGGTGGACATGTGTTTGTTAGATTCAGTTGTCAACTTGGCCAGGTGAGCACACCTAGTCTTGTTGCTGCAGACATAAGCCAATGGTACATGAACCTCATCTGTTGCCAATTACATCTGCAGTCAGCTAGGAGGCGTGTCTGCTGCAATGAGTGACGTTTGGCTTAATTGGCTGGTGCTTAAATGAGAGAACGCAACATAGCACAGCCTAAGCAGCTTGGCATTCCTCATCTCAGCACTAGCAGCTCAGCCCAGGCCTTTGGAGATGTAGAAAGAAGTCACCCCGGGGAAAGTTGTTGGAACCCAGGGGCCTGGAGAGAAGACCAGCAGAGACCATCCTGTGCCTTCCATGTAAGAAAGAACCTCAGTGGAAAGTTAGCTGCCTTTCCTCTGAAGAACCAACAAAATAAATCCCCTTTTATTAAAAGCCAAACCGTCTCTGGTGTGTTGCATTCCAGCAGCTAGCAAACTAGAACAGGCTTAGAACTGTAAAGTTGTAACTTATTAAGTTCCCCTTTTAAAAAGCCATTCTAGTTTTGTGTATATTGCATTCTGGAAGCTTGCAAACCAAAACAGATTTTGGTACCAGAGAAGTGGGGTGCTGCTGTAGTTTGCAAATACCAAACATGTTGGAATGGCTTTTTAAATGGATAAAGGGAAGATTCTGGAAAAGTTGTAATATAATTGATAAAGAAGGCCTAGAATGCTTTGAAGAGACTGTTGGTAGAAATGTGGACTCTAAGAACACTTCTGATAGGCCTTTAGAAAAAAATGATGAACATGTCATTGAAAACTGGAAGGAAGGTATTCTTTGTAGATGGAAGGCAGAATTTGAGAGTAATGAACTTGGATATTTTACAGCAGAAATGTCCAAACTAAATGTGGAAAATGCAATCAGACTGCTCCTTGAAGCTTATAGTAAAATGTGAAAGGGAAGAGATAAGTTGAGAACTGAACTCTTATGTACAAAGAAAACAGACATTGGTGTTCTAGAAAATTCAAGACTTCCAGAAAGTGAGACCCTGGTGAATAGGGCCCCATGTAAGAAATTTGTCCAAGCATGGAAACAGTCATTATAGGACAAGCAAGAATTTGAGATGGAGTTATCCAGAAAGGATTTATGGAAAGTCCTATTATCTGATGGGCATGATCCCAGTATACTGCAAAGAAAACCGACAAGAGTGTTGTGGGATCTGTATAAATAGAACCTCTGCCAGTCTGGACTAAAAGGGACAGAAAAGGGACAAAGTGAAAGAAAAATGTCCTCAGAGGCTGAAACATGGAGGGTAAGGTCTGAAGTCAAGGAGACTCGGGCCAGGAGAGTAAACTGACCCATAAAATGTGGAGAGGGTGAGTTAGCCCCAGAAGCAGAGGGTGGGCCTTCTCCTTTGTTGTGCAGGAAGAATTGTGCCACCTCAGGCCTTGGAGAAAGTGGAGCACGTAAACTGGGGATTGGGGGTGGGGTGGGGGAGCATGGCTGCCACCTCATTGTTCTAGAGGGGTTGAGCATGTGCCTCAGAGATAGCAGAGAGTCTGGGTGTGGCCCTGATGTATGTAAAGAGTGGAGCCAAAAAAAAGGTGGTCCCCACAATGAACCCCAGTGTTGCAACACACTCCAGCATTTGGAGAAGAAGCAAGGCTGCTGTGTAGGCCCTTGAAAAGGGTGGGGTTGCTGCTTTCTAAAGCCCTGAGGATAAAATACTCAGACTTTGAAATCCAAAGGAGTTTGCTCTGCAGACTTTAGAAACTGTTTGAGTCCAGTGACCCTGTTTATCTTCTGATTTCTCCCTATGGAAATAAAAACATGTATCCTATGACTGTCCCTCATTTGTATATTGGCAAATAAACTTGTTCTGTGTTTTATAGGTTCAGAGACAGAGGAGAATTTTTGCCTTAGAACAGACCAGGCCTGTAGCTGACTTTGATGAGATTTTGTATTGTTTGACTTTGTATTGTATTTGTATTGTTATTGAAATGGTTTAAAGCTTTGTGACATTATGATGGAATTAACATATTTTATATATGGAAAAAACATGTCTTTTTGGGGTTCAGAGGGTGGGATGTGTTGGTTTGAAAGTGTTATGTACCCCAGAAAAGTCATGTTTTAATACTGATCCAATCTTGTGGGAGTAGCCATTTCTTTTAATCCTGATTCAATACTGGAGGTTGTAAACTTTTGATTAAATTATCACCACAGAGGTGTGACCTTTTGATTAGATGGAGATTTCACCACACCCATTCAAGATGGGTCTTGATTAGTTTATAGGAGTCCTTTAAAAAGGGATGCATTTTGAGAAAAATGACAGAGCCAACAGAAACTTCAGAGAAGAGCTGACACAGATTCTCCCAGTTAGAAAACAGGGACATGGATATTTGGGGATTCTTAGAGCCTAGAAGAAGTTGCCATCTGATGTTAATAAGCAAGCCAGAACCTGGAGAGAGCCAAAGGAAGTCAAGAGATGAAGGCCAGCCCCAGAGAAACAAAGTGAGGAATCCCCACAGGAGCAGAGGCTGAAAGCAATGGAGCCCAGGAGCAAGGGACCAGCAGATGACAGCCACCTGACTACCCAGCTGACAGAGGTGTTCTTGACCCATTGGTCTTCCTTAAATTAAGGTATCTTTTCCTGAATGCCTTAGTTGAGACATTTTTATAGGTTTAGAACTTGCACTTATATAGTTCTTACTATACAAGTAAGTTCCTAATTCTTAAATTTCTCTTTTTAAAAGCCGTTCCAGTTCTGGTATATCGCATTCTGACAGCTTGTAAACTTACATGCAATCATACTAAAATTCAAAGACGAAGGGAAGAATGTGGAAACTAAGAATTTAAACCAAAAGAGAGAAGACTAGCCGAAATTCCTCAGTGTTAAAAACTCTTATTTTATCACAACAGACGCTAAAAATGCTGATGGTGAAAATCATAAAGACAAGCAAACTTACGATAGCATAGAACACATATAGATAAAGCAACAGAGGAGTGAAGAAGTGTATGCGAATAGGGATACTCTCTGACAAGGGACAAAAGAGCAGAAAGCAAATGAAAGCACATGGACTACAGAGGGTTACTGGGTGTCTATTCAGTCCATATTTAAATTAGTCAATACGTAAGAAACCTAAATGCCAGGACTCTTATAGCTCACGGATAAAAGAAATTGGCTAGAGCTTCGCCCATATTTGGCAAAACTCTGAAAATTCCCATGACATTGTAACAACAAGTTGGAAGTTGGAAAACATATTTCTAAATTATCTAATTAGACAGGTAATCAAATTTCTAGCACCCACATTAAGGGAAAGACAATTATTTTTTCTCTTGTCTCTATAGAAAGATTAGATATTTTTAAATCACATAATGAGACAGCTAAAAATGTAAGAAAAGATCACAGAGGTGTGGTAGGCAGTTAATTATTAAGCATGTCTTGTTATTTTTCCCTGGATTTTGTGACGTTTGTGGTATTTTTCAGCTTCTAAGTATTTGTGATTTACTATGATTTATTAGTTTATTGTAAGTAAATATTCCATTTGTATTCAATTTTTATTTGCAATTTTGTATTCTCCTTTGGTAAAAAGGGCTCCCCAAGATATATAGGTTTTAGGTACCCCAAAACCTGCATCTGTCACTGCCCTTCTGACGTCACCCTTACAGAGCAGTATTCATCAAACACATGTGTTTGATCTCCTGGAGAGCTTATTAAAATGCAGAAACATCTATATGGCTAACAAATGATGCTGCTTGTCCAGGAGTAGTTACGAATGGTTCCTGGGTTATCTGAAGTATGGTGCTTACCCAGGCAATGTGTCAAAAGCACTTGTAGTGCTTCTAGAAAGCACATATGCCCAGGCCTCACCCCTGCAGAGTCTTACTCAGTAAGTCTGGAATGGGGCCCTATATATGCATAAAAACAAAAACACAACACAAAAACTCCACAGATGGGGAAAAAGTCTCCATACATGGTAGATGGGGATACAAATTGGTGCATTTTGAAGATGAGTTTGCCAATATCTTCCTGGAAGCAACCAATGAGAAGTCAGCTAGCAAGACAATCTATGAAGGGTAGTTTTACTACGCAGTTCAGAAAAGCGAATAGTGGGAGGGTGGGCTTTAGCTGAGAGATAATAGCTAGAGAAATGACACAAGGCACATTCTCTGTGACCCGGCAGTTCCATTTCTAGGAATTTATCTTAGTAATACCCATCGTGTATCAAGATATATGTATGAAGGTGTTCATTTGCATGTTATTTTAGTAGGGAAAAACTAGCAGCAACATGCATGCCCATCAATAGTTCATATAAATTATGGAACAATTTCACAATGGAATGGCAATAACCACTCTTAATGAAGCAATGAATATTGCCACACATTGTTTTAACTCATCATAACAATTGTTTACATTGTGCAGATGTAATTTTTATGCACTCACATTGAAAGGTGCCCAATGATATAAGCAAAAATCAAATAGCAGAACACTATGTGTAATAATAAACTAACAACCAAAAGTAACACACTTGATTCTGATGCACGCTCCCCAGTAGATAACTATCAACCTAGACAGAAATGAAAGAACATGCGGTTACACCAGACAGGTTGTTTTCATACAATTTGGTGAACTTGTGATACTTTCAGGAGTGGATAAAGCAGACATGAATAGGTCTATTTGGTGGTTTAAAATATTCTAGTGATCAGCGGTCAAAAGAATAGTCATTCTGCATGATTTCTCCCATTAGGCATGACGGGAAGAACTGACAGGTAGGTGTTTCCTTGTCTCACTTCGCTAGGACCGACTAAAGAGAAATGCCCAGGGCAATTTTCTATGCTTTTTGAGGGAGCAACTGCTTTGCACTATGTTGTTTTCACCTCAGTGGCTCCAAACCTCTCTCACTTTGAGTGCACAGCAGGGTTGTGTTTTTTAAAATATACTTTCCCAACATTTTACTGAGAATTTTCAAATGTACTGAAGAGGTTAAAGCATTTTATGGGGAACACTCAAATGCCCATGACCTAGATTCTACAATTAAAATTTTACTGTATTTGTTTTATCACACATCTACTTACCTCTCTAGCCAACTATGAATTCATTTCATTTTGGGGATGCTTTCAAAGTAAGTTACTAACTTTCCCCTAAATACTTCAGCATGCACCTTATTGCCTAGAGTTTAATATTTTTTTCTTCTCTATTGAGGTAAAATTTATATAAAGGTAACACACAAATCTTAAGTGTACCAGACATTGACCTTTTTTTAAAACAGATTTAGAGATTTTTGTCACTTGATAAAATATAGGCAATTGTGGGATTAATGTAAAACATAAGGATATGTAAAACTCTGCTTCATAGCAAACTCATGGCCTCGCTAAATCCTTTCTTTTTGAGAGCAGCCCTTAATTTTCCTCTGTTAAATTCAGTCAATAAATATTTGAGTGCTCAGTGGCTGAGAGATTTCAAACAGAGTCGAGAGGTTATCCTGGAGGTTATTCTTATGCATTATATAGATTTCCCCTTTTTTTGTGAGCCATTCCTTGTACATCATGTACAGAATGTTTGTATGTTAAGAATGTTCCTATTTGTATGTTGTTTTGGTTCGATAAAAAATTAAAAAAAATTTGAGTGCTTACTATCTGCTAGGTATTGGGCTGACTGTTGAGTCAAATCATTGACCCACACCTGAGGAAAATATTAATATTGTCCATAAGTAAAATAGTAAAGGAGGAATTAGCATGGGAGTCTTTTCTTTACTTAAAAAAATATATTTTATGGAGAAATCTTCACACACATAAAGTCCATCCAAACTATATAATAAATATCTTACAATACTGTGCTGGTTTGAAAAGATGTATGTCCCCTAGAAAAGCCATGATTTAATCAAAATCCCATTTTGTAAAGGCAGAATATTCCCTATTCAATACTGTATGTTTGAAACTGTAATTAGATCATCTCCTTGGAGATGTGATTTGATCAAGAGTGGTGTTAAGCTGGATTAGGTGATGACATGTCTTCATCAATTTGGGTGGGTCTCAATAAGTTTCTGGAGTCATATAAAAGAGGAAACATTTTGGGGAAAGGAGATTCGGAGAGAGCAGAGAATGCTGCAGCACCACAAAGCAGAGTCCATCAGCCAGCGCTTTGGAGATGAAGGAAAATGCCTCCCAGGGAGCTTCATGAAACAGGAAGCCAGGAGAGAAAGCTAGCAGATGATGCTGTGCTCACCATGTGCCCTTCCAGCCGAGAGAGAAACCCTGACTGTGTTCACCATGTGCCTCTTTGGATGAGAGAGAAACCCGAACTTCATCGGCCTTCTTGAACCAAGGTATCTTTCCCTGGATGCCTGTGATTGGACAGTTCTATAGACTTGTTTTAATTGGGACATTTTCTCAGCCTTAGAACTGTAAACTAGCAACTCATTAAATTCCCCTTTTTAAAAGCCATTCCATTTCTGGTATATTGCATTCCGGCAGCTAGCAAACTAGAACAAATATCATCACATACTTGTGTATTCATCATGATGATAATTTTTAGAAGGTTTGCTTCACTCCAGAAAAAGAGAAAGGAAAAAAACCTCATACATCCCATACCTCTTACCCCTCCCTCTCATTGACCACTCCTATTTCAATCTACTCAATTTGTTACCCTTTATGTGCCCCCCATTATTTATTTACTTTTATCCTCATTTTTTTACTCATCTGTCCATACCCTGATAAAAGGAGCATCAGACACAAAGTTTTCACAATCACACGGTCACATTTTAAAAGCTATATAGTTATACAATTCTCTTTAAGAATCAAGGCTCCTGGAACACAGCTCAACAGTTTCAGGTACTTCCCTCCAGCCACTCCAATATACCATAAACTAAAAAGGCATATCTGTATAATACATAAGAACAACCTCCAGGATAAGCTCTCGACTCTGTTTGAAATCTCTTGATACTGAAATCTTGTTTTGTCTCATTTCTCTCCTCACCCTTTTGACCAAGAAGACTTTCTCAATCCCATGATGCTGGATCCCAGCTCATCCCAGGAGTCCTGTCCCACATTGCCAGAGGGGTCTTTACACTCCTGGGAGTCATGTCCCATGGAGTGGGGAGGGCAGTGAGTTCACCTGCTGAGTTGGCTTAGAGAGGCCACTTCTGAGCAACAAAAGAGGTTCTCTGGGGGTGACTCAGGCATAATTGTAAGTAGGAATAAGTTTCATAGGGGTGAACCCTAGATTGAGGGCTCAGCCTATTGATTTGGTTGTCCCCACTGCTTACAAGAATATCCAGAATTCTCCAAATGCGGAAGTTGAATATTTCTTCCTTTCTCTGCAGTCACCCAAAGGATCTTTGCAAATGCTTTTTTAATTCTCTGCCCAAATTACCCTGGGATATATCGAGGCATCATACTAACCTGTATAAACCAACAGGCTCTCACACCCTATTCTAGGTTCCATGTAATTATGGTGTTCAAATAAACTGCTCATACAAGTTAAATTAGATAATGTACTACCAAAAATATAAATTTTGCACCAAATAAATATCCCTTCCTTTGATCTCACACAGAAGTTGAAATTTTAAAATATGGACCATATCATCCTTTTCTTGTATTTTGATTTACTTTAGTCCTATCCAGATCAGCTTCATTCATATCTCTAGTTGAAGTCTGATCACTTTCTCAACTTTTTAAACAGTTGCTATATGGGGTCATGCTGCCTTTCATAGCTTCAGTGCTCTAACTCAGAGTTTCAGGTGTCACATAAATACCTGAAGTTTCAGGAAATGACCAGGTTATACTTAAATAGCTCAGTATCTCAGAATTTACACATAGCAGTTACAATTCCTGAATAGTTGTGGTTGCTGTAAAAGCTTAGAATCCAGGGCCCTTTACAATAGGCCCCCAACCTGATAACCCATGCTCTTGACTTAAGTTCTCTGAATTTATACATTACAATTAGTCCATATGAGTGAGACCTGATAATATTTGTTGTTGTTGTTGTTTTTTTTTTGATTCTGCCCTTTCATTGAACATATTGTCTTTAAAATTCATTCACCTAGTTGCATGCCTCACAACTTCATTCCTTCTTGTGGCCATTCATTAGTCCATTGTATGTATACACCGCAGTTCTCCCTTCCCTCAATCATTGTACCCTTAGGCCACCTCCATCCATTGCTAATCATGAACACTGCCACCATGAACACCTGTGTGCAAATGTCCATTTGTGTCCTCACTCTTGGTTCCTCTAGGTATATACCTAGCAATGGGGTTGCAGGATCCTATGGTGACCCCACCCCTAGCCTCCTGTGGAACCACTATACCACCCTCCAAGGGGCTGCACCTCTTAGCTTCCCTACCAACAATGAGTACATACCTCTCTTTCTCCCCTTTTTCTCTAGCATTTGTTTCCCTCTGTTCATTTTTTAGAAAAATATTTTTACTGGTAAATCTTCACATATGTATTTTCCATAAACGGTATACAATCAATGGCTCACAATTTCATCACATAGTTGTATATTCATCACCATGATCATTTTTAGAACATTTGCATCACTCTAGAAAAAGAAATAAAAAGAAAAACTCATACATCCCATACCCCTTCTCCTCCCTCTCATTTATGACTACCCAATTTATTTTAGCCTTTGTACCCCCAATTATTTTTTTTTGTCCATAATTTTTTACTCATCTGTTCATAATCCAGATAAAAGGAGCATCATACTAAGTTTCCCACAATCACACAGTTACACTGGAAATGCTATATCTTTATACAATCATCTTCAAGAATCAAGGCCACTGGAACACAGCTCAATTGTTTCAGGTACTTCCCTCCAGCCACTCCAATATACCATAAACTAAAAAGGGATGTCTATACAATGCATAAGAAAAACCTCAAGGATAACCTCCTGATACTGTTTGAAACTTCTTAGCCACTGAAACTTTATTTTGTCTCATTTCTCTCTTTCCTCTTTTGGTGAGGAAGGCTTTCTCAATCCCTTGATAACAGGTCCCAGCTCATCCTGGGATTCCTGACCCATGTTGCCGGGGAGATTTATACCCCTGGGAGTCATGTCCCACTTAGAGAGGAGAGGGCAGTGAGCTCATTTGTCATGTTGGCTGAGAAAGAGAGAGGCTACATCTGAGCAACAAAAGAGGTTATCTGGGGGTAACTCTTAGGCCTAATTTTAAATAGGCTTAGCCTATTCTTTGCAGGAATAAGTTTCATAAGGGTGAACCCCAAGATTGAGGGCCTGTCCTATTGATTTGTCTGTCCCCACTGCTTGTGAAAAAATCAGAAATTCTCCAAATGGGGAAGTTGAATATTTCCTATTTTCATCCCAATCCCCCAAGGGGACTTTGCAAATACTTCTTTATTCACTGCCCAAATTACTCTGAGATATATCGGGGCATTAGACTAACCTGGACAAGCTAGTAAAATCTCATGCTCTATTCAAAATTCCATGTATTTATGGTGTTCAACTAAACTGACCATATGAGTTAAGTTAGGAAATACACTACCCAATATATAAATTTTGCACCCAATAAACATCTTTCCCTTTAGTCTCACGCAGAAGTTGAAGTTTTAAAATATGGACAATGTCATCCTTTACTCTGTGTTCTAGTTTGCTAGCTGCCAGAATGCAATATACCAGAAACAGAATGGCTTTTAAAAAGGGGAATTTAATCAGATGCTAGTTTACAGTTCCAAGGCCGATAAAATGTCCCAATTAAAACAAGTCTATGAAATATCCAATCAAAGGCATCCAGGGAAAGATACCTTGGTTCAAGAAGGCTGATGAAGTTCAGGGTTTCTCTCTCAAGTAAGAAGGCACATGGCGAACACAGTCAGGGCTTCTCTCTCATCTGGAAGGGCACATTGCAAACACGGCATCATCTGCTAGCTTCTTCTCCTGGCTTCCTGTTGCATGAAGCTCCCTGGGAGACATTTTCCTTCTTCATCTCCAAAGGTCACTGGCTGGTGGACTCTACTTCTCATGGCTATGTCATTCTGCTCTGCTCTCTGGATCTCTTTCTCCAAAATGTTTCCTCTTTTATAGGACTTCAGAAACTAATCAAGACCCACCCGAATGGGTGGAGACATGTCATCACCTAATCCAGCTTAACAGCCACTCTCGATTATATCACATCTCCAGGGAGATGATCTAATTACAGTTTCAAACATACAATGCTGAATAAGGATTAGAAGAAACAGCTGCCTTTACAAAATGGGATTAGGATTAAAACATGGCTTTTCTAGGGGACATACATTCTTTCAAAAGAGCACACTCTGTATTCTGATATAACTTAGTCCTATACAGATCAGCTTCATTCATATCTCTAGTTGAAATCTGATTACTTTTTCAGCTTTTTAAATAGTTCCTGTATGGGGTACTGCTGACTTTCATAGCTTCAGAGCTTTAAGCTGAGTCTCAGGTGTCACATAAATACTCAAAGTTTCTGGGAATGACCATGTTATATGAAAACAGCTCAGTAACTCAGAATTTAGAATTAACAGTTATACCTCCTGAATATATATGACTATTGTAAGAGCTTACAATCTAGGACTCTTT
>PVIY010062693.1:0-10767 GCA_004026745.1 Myrmecophaga tridactyla | reverse complement strand
TCATTAAATAGTCAATCTAATTATTGCCCCAGAGTTGAAATTTTTCAAGTTTAAGGTGAGGATATAGGTTTTTATTAAAAAGATAAAATTGTGATATAAATAGTTTGCTTACTATGATTTAAATAACATCTGCCATATAGTTAATAATATTTTTCACTAATTGGGTTAAAAATTGTGAGATATTATTTGATCATTCTGCCAAAAACATCTAAGCAGATGTACTTTGTACACGCTACATGAATGACCACAACCAAATTAGTTTGCCAGAGTCTCCTGGTAGAATATTTCAAACTTTCATGCATATGAATTTGAAATTTTATTGAATTGGTAACCGATTGACTGCAGATAAAAAGTCTTCACTGGGAAATCTCTCCAACTTTCTAGGATTTTGATCGATCTGAATAAGTAGAACTCTCTGGAAAATCATGAATAATTGCTCCCAGGTTTAACAACCTATAAATTTAAGTGATAATTTTCTAATTTAATAAGAAAAAACATACAGGACATTTAGATTAAACTATTTTTCACTTAACAAGTCATAGAAAACTTGACAATATCACACTTCCTGCTGAGGCAGGATAGAAGAGGGCATCTGGGCTGTGGTCACTACTCCTCTATCTCATCATGAAAGGGTTAAAAGTTTCACCACCTGGAGAAATTGAGACATGACCTCACCACTAACTCCAGCTACGAAGTTTACAAACTAGTTTTCTATTGGGCCAATAGAAAGAACTCCTTGAAACAATGTGATAAGCACAGAACAAGAAAGCTGTAAGTGCAGATTGTAATCAATCCTTTTGAAACAATATGAACACCTGACAATTACAGGGCAAAAAAAAAAAATACTGTGGGCAGAAGTCGCTGTAAAACCAACAAACCCTACCAACCCTGAGGTGTCTGTCTTTTGAGCACAATCATGTCAATTTTTTAGCGTGTACTTTCATTTCAGTAAACCTTGCTATTTGTCTTCACTTGCTTTTCCCATCCTTGAATTTTTTATTGTGATGAGACCCTGAAACTGGAGCAGAACTCAGCTCTGGTGTCAGCAGAGCTCTGGTTACATTTTTTTTTTTTTGGCAAGCCAGTCAGAAAAATCACTTTCCATGTAAGGTCCACTGATTCCTAATACTTTGCTTAGCCTTTTCTCCTTATCAATTGTTTTTGGCTGCCATTGTCCTTATTCTCGTCACTCTCCTTATTGTCTCTGTTTTCCCCCATCTGGGTGGGCTGCTTACCATAAATTTCTCTTCTAGGTCCTTCCCCTTCCTTCCCCACTTTGAGCGCATTCTTGCTTATTTCTGCCTCTCTTTACTCCCTTTGTTTCTGACTGCTAAGTCCAGGTATTTATTTCTTTGTCTTCTCCACTGCTGGTTTTTCATCCTGTTGTCCTTTGCGTAAAACCTTTGTATGAATCTCACAAGAACCCTTATTTTATCAAAGAAATCAACTTCTCTTCCTCCCTTCTCCCCCCCACCCCCCCAAAAAAAAAGAGACCAGCCTTAAGCTCAGCCAGTCAGGAACTTCGTCACTACAAGTTCTCTGCCTATAGTGGTTTGTAAATAGGATCATGGATGATGGTTATCTTGAAATGTCCTTTCCCTATGCTTGGAAGATGAGCAGAAGTTTGGCTGAGAGACACCTGGGTCACCTGCCCTATGAGTTGATCTCAGGAGTTAGGAGATTCCTTCAGCTGATGGACACATGGGTTGCTGGGACTCAATGACTGAGTATCCTTATGTTTTTCTTCTTCCAGAGTATGGACAGTGTATCCAGCATCAGCCCACTAAGAAGCCTTTTGAAAAATTGGAATGACCTACTGTTTTAGTTAATCAAAGCTGCTGGAATGCAATATACCAGAAATGGAATGGCTTTTTAATAAGGGAATGTATTACAAGTTACAATTCTAAGATCAGGAAAATGTCCAAATTAAGGCAACAACAAGAAGTTACCTTCACTCAAGGAATGCTGATGCCACCTGAAACACGTGTGTCAGCTAGGAAGGCATGTGGCTAATATCTGCTGCTCCTTGTTCCTTGTTCCATTGCTTCTAGTTTATAATGTCAGTGGTTTCCTCTTTAAGCATCTGTGGGCCTTCACTTAGCTCCTCCAGGACACAACTCTGGATTCTAGCTTGCTTAGCATCTCATGGGAAGGCATATGGTGGTGTCTTCTGGGCTCTGCCCATATCTAGGCATCTGCTCTCTTTGTTATCACTCCAAGCATCTCCAAACATGCACGTCTTTGTCAACTCTGAAGCAACTGATCTCCATGCATCTGCATTGGCTCTGAGCTTTCCTCTTTTAAAGGACTCCAGTAAACTAATCAAGTACCCAGAATGGGTGGAGTCACATCTACATCTAACCAAAAAGCCACACCCACAATTGAGCATGCCACAGCTTCATGGAGATAATCTCATCAAAACATTGTGCCCACAGCTGGGAGCACTACATCTCGATGGAGATAATCTAATCAGTTTTGAACACTTTCTTTACTCCAAAAAATAAAAATAAAAAAGAACACCCAAAACATTCCATACCCTTTATACCCTTTATTATTTATTTTGTCCTTATTTTTTTACTCATCTGTCCATACACTGAATAAAGTGAGTGCCAGCCATAAAGTCTTCACAATCATTCAGTCACACTGTAAAAGCTATATAGTCATACAATTAGCTTTAAGAATCAAGGCTACTGGATTACAGATCAACAGTTTCAGTATTTCCTTCTAGCTATTCTAACTCTGTGAAAACTAAAGAGGGATATATACATATAATGCATAAGAATAACCTCCAGGCTGACCTCTCTACTCTGTTTGAAATCTCTGGGTCACTAAACTTTATTTTGTTTCATTTCTCTTCCTCCTTTTGGTGAAGAAGTCCTTCTAAATGCCCTGATGCCTGGGCCAGGTTCATCCTCACAAGTCATGTCCCATGTTGTCAGGGGTATTTACACCCCTGGGAGTCATGACACATAGTGTGGAGGGCAGTGAGTTTACCTACTAAGTTGGCTTAGAGAGAGAGGCCACATCTGAGCAACAAAAGAGGTTCTCTGGTGGTGACTCAGGCATAACCATAAGTAGGCTTAGCTTCTCCTTTTCAGGAATATAGCTCATAAGGACAAGCACCAATAGCAAGGGCTTGGCCTATTACATTGGTAGTCCCCAATACTTGCAAGATGATCAGGAGGTCCCTAGGTGAGGAAGTTTAATAATTCACTCTTGGCTTTAAAGTCATTCTCCTATTAGATCTTTTTTGCCAGAGGGAAAGGAAATGGTCTGATTCCATATGTCCAGTTTTTAATAGACAAGACCATAAGGGGAAGTTGTAAGGTGTGTTATCTGAAAGGACAAATTATGTCAAAAACCTACTTTCTAAGCTAGTCATACCCAGAGATAAAAAGGAAGTCACAAAAGATATCCTCAAGGTCCCAAATACCTTTGAAAGACCTTATGAGTACTGGCTTTTCTGTCTTTAATAAATAGATAGGACTCCAGAGGAGGAGAGAGCAAGGAGAGATCAGAATAAAGCAAGGTTCATAGCTCTAGCTGTAAATGGTAAGCGACCACCTAAGGGCTATGCTGACCAGAAGCCACTCAGAATCTGTAATTGGTGTGGAGTCAGAGCATGGGAGTGTTGAATGCCTCCAAAGAAGGAGAGAGCCCCAAGGATGAAAGAACCCCCTGGGTCCTGCCCTAAATGTGGGAAAGCTTGACCCTTGGCCTGGGAATGCATTGATCCCCCAAGGGAGAGAAAGGCCCCTTTGAGATCCCTGTTGACTGACCCCACTGAAGACTGAGGGTCTGGGCTGCTCAAGAACATCAGTCTGTTGAGCCCCTGGTGACCCCTGATGTGGTCACCACATTAATGTTTAAATTACCACTGGAACCACATGCTCTGCCTTGACCTCTCACTCTGGCTCTCTCTCTCTCCTCAAAGACCTGGTCACAGTAGGAATATGTGGGAGGACTTAAGCTTAAGTCTTCATGCTTCCTCTCCCCAGCTGAACTGGTAGTGCTCTTCTGAGGCATCAGTTTTTAATAATACCAGGCCACAACCTCTGTGCCACGCCTTGATATGTGAACCAAAACCAGGAGAATACACTTCTTAAGATGATACAGAAGGGCTGACTTGTCAGTTTTTAAAACGAAGAGGTCAAACAAAAGACCCAGCCAAAGGTTAGAGATATATTAACCAGAAAGGAATGAGATCCAAAAACCTGGAAGCCCAGGAAAGACATCAACAAATAAGTGTTGTGATAAAGAATTAGTAAAAGTGCAAATTGTCAGACCAGTGCAAAGTCCCTCCCTTTAACAGATCTAAAGAAGACAGTCATTGCAGGAGGAAAGAGAATGAGCTAAACTTTGCACCATCCTTGGCAGGCATCAGCTTGTCAATTAGCCCCCTGCTTGCCTCTGTTGCAGCTGTTCTGCTAAACAAAACATATGGGAACCCAGCAAGGAGTAAGACATCTCAGTACTGTCAGGGCAGGCCCACCTCCACCTGTAACCCCACAGTGCTTACCACCACCTGCTTAAGAAATCATTGTGTTCTTTCCAGCCTAAATGGCTCACAAGAAAAATTACACTGGGATCCAAACAATGGCATTATCTCCCTTGAAAAATCAAGTTCTAAAGAAACTATCCACATCCCCTGCCTAGCTCCCATAACAGAGAACAAACTGTCCTCTTCCTTCCTAACAATACAAGTCCAGGAAACTGGCATCCATGGAGGAATTGGTCTTTGTACAAAAATCCAGTCCTTACTGTAGGATTTTCATTAACTCTCAATCCAGAGAATGGGATCTATTTCCTGTGTGGATCAAATGCATGCCTATTCCTTTCCCCTCGGTGGACAGGGCTCTGTGCCCTCCTTTACCTTATCCCAGTGATCTCAAAAGCCAATAAACAGGAAGAAATGCCCCCTGCTGCATATTCATCTCACAGACTTAATAAAAGAGCCATCCTGTTGCTGATACTCCTCCTCACAAACTTAGAAATAGCCACCACCGCCAGAACAGGTATTGGAGGCATTGTTGGAGCCCAGCAAGTAAACACTAATTTATGCTTAAATTTTCCAAAAAGCCTCACCTCAATTGGTGACTTGCTCCACCTGCTACCAACCCAAATAGATTCTCTAGCTGCCACAGTGTCACAGAATTGCCATACCCTAGACATGTTAATTTCCTTCCAAGGTGGAGCTTTCCTAATTCTAAAGGAAGAATGCTGCTTTTATGCCAACAAATCCCACAAAGTAGTTGAAACTGTTAGGAACCTACAAAATTGAGTAGCAGTGCTAAAAGAGAATGTTAATAGAGACTGGCCTTCCCCAAGTGTCCTCAACCTGGGTTCTCCCTTTCCAAGGACCTCTTACCCTTATACTTACCCTCCTCCTGTTGAGACCATGCATTTTAATCGCCTTGTGAAATTTGTTTCCAAGAGACTACAAGTTTTCCATGCCAAATTGATGTTTACCTGTGAATATCAAACTATTCCAGACTAGAACAAGCCCATCCCAATACTTACTAGAATAGAGATAGACTTTTACACCCTGGTAGGTAGACCTACCACCCATAAAACAGTAGGAAGAAATTCCAGAACTTTCACCTTCAACCCTCAAACTCTCCTTAAGATTAAGGGTGTGTAACTCTTTCAGGGTGAACTGAGGCAGGATAGAATAGGGGAACTTGGCTGTGATCACTACTCCTCTACCTGGTCATAAAGGCATCAAAGGTTTCACTGCCAGCACCCCAGGATGAACTGAGATATAACCTCATCACCATTTCTACCTGTGAATGTTGCAGACTAGTTTTCTATAGGCCAACGGAAAGAACACTATGAGACAATGGGATAAGCACATAACAAGAAAGCCACAAGTGCAGATTGTATTGTTGATTAAGTCTTTTGACACAATGTGAACACCTGACAATCATGGGGCAAAAATAAAAAAAAGATTACTGTGGACTAAAGCCCCTATAAAGCCAACCAAACCTACCCACCCCAAGTTGTTTCTCTTTCTTGAGCACACATGCGCTAATTTCTTTAGCATGTACTTTTGCTTCAATAAACCTTGCTGTTTCCTTTACTTGCTTTTCTCATCCTTGAATACTTTCCTGTGGCAAGACTTCAAACCTGGAATGGAGCTTGGTTCTGGTGTCAGCAAAACTCCAGTTACACTACTGTTATAAAGCTAGTATTCCATTTTCACTATTACATTTTTAAGATCACATGTCAGAAGCATATATCTTCATAAAGGATAGAGGAGAAAATGTGAGGATACTGTGGACTAGAAGAGAACAAGAAGAGAGAATTGAAGTTCAGAGATTCTAGTTCCAGGTGAGATGGATTGAACATATTCCATTCTGTTCTTCCATTGAATGCAGCTATAAACTCAGGCAGAATAGATGGAGCAGCTCCTTGAGAACTCTAAAAAGGAAAATTAGCAAGAAGTTTGAAGATCAGAATTTGAAATGCCATCAAACCAAAGGTAAATTTACCATTTTGCCCCTCTGGTCCTCCTATATCTTGGCCCCTGATATAGGCTCAGTTTTGTAAGTGCAAATTTTCTGTAATTCTGAAATTATTATAAAATAAAAAATTCATTTAAGGATATCCCTTCCCTGAAAGATAGAATAGAAGTGTATTTGTTTATCATTATTGCTATCTTCAAGTAATTTTCCAGGGCTTTATATATATACCAAAGATGAGAAGATTCTGGAAGATGGAAGGAAGGAACACCAGCAAGAATCTCAGGTCCTGAGTAGTGACACAGTTGTGAGCTTCCAGTGTTATCTTTTTGTCTCATATATTCCAGACTTGGTCCTGGAGAAGCCAGCAATCCAGAAACACCAATGGACACTGACAAAAAGGGCTCCCCCAAAAGAATTATTTCTTTTGCTAAAAGACAAGGAAAGGAGCAACCTAGCAATACAAAATACTTTTGAACAAAAACTATATTTCCACTGAATGCCAAAGAAAAACATGACTGTGTTCCCCACCTCAACCCTGAGTGAAAAAGACTGATTGGAGAAGCGAGTCATCTACCCTCTCTGGGCTGCAATGAGGTATCCTAGTTCCTCTGCTGTGGTGATGTCAGAACAGCCAGTACGGTGCCAGGACTTTCAGCCCCATCTGGTGGGAACAAGACCCCTTTCAATCACCCCAGCAGTGTCAATGGAAACACTGTGGGGAATCTGGACTTCCACTCCCATTTAATAATTTTTTAATTTATAAATGCAATTTAATGAGATATAGTCACACACCATATAGTCCATTGAAAGCATACAATCAATGGCTTACAGTATCATCATACAGCTGTGCATTCTTCACCACAATTAATTTTAGAATATTTTCATTCATCAAAAAATGGAAAAAAATTAAAAAGAAAACCCAACACATCTCATATCTCTTTACTCCATTATTATTATTTTTAACAATTTTATTCACACACCATATAATCCATCCTAACTGTACAGTCAGTGGCTTCTGGTATAATCACATAATTATGCACTCACCATTAGAGTGAATCTGCAAACATTCTCATTTTTTCTGAAAAAAAATCCATGCCCCTTACATACCCCATTTATTTAGGTTTAGTTTTGGTATGGTGCCCATGTTACATTTAATGCAAGAATAGTACAATGTTACTGCTAACTATTGACTTCAGTTTATATTAAACTGTACTTTTCCCATATATTACCCTGTTATTAACACTATATAATAGTGATGTACATTTGTTGTAGTTCGCATAAAACATTCTTATGTTGATACAATTAACCACCATCATTGTTCACTGAAGTTATATAGTCCCATTTCATCCTGCAGCTTTCCTACTGGTGACATACATGACTTGGGCCTTCCTCTTTCAACCGTACTCATTCTCAGCTTTGTTACTAGTGTTGTGCTATCCTCACACAGTATTATGCTAACAACTTCTGAACCTTTACAGCCAAACTTATTGAACATTCTATACTTCTTCAACAACAATTGCCCAATATCTGCCCTCTTTCTATCTCCTGATAACCTACACGTTTAAATTGAACTCTCAGAGTTTGCTCAGCATATTTAGTTCACATTAGTGAGATCAGGCACTATCTGACCTTTCATTTCTGGCTTGTTTGGCTCAAATAATGGGCTCAGGGTTCATCACATTGTGGCATACCTGACAACTTCATTCCTTTCTGCAGCTGTAGAATATTCCATTGTATGTATACACCATAGATTGTGCTTCTGCTAATCAGTCACTGGACCCTCCACCCAATGGATGGGCCACTATCCATTGGCAGTTGTGAATATTGCTGCCATATACATCCATGTGCAAATGTCTGTTTGTGTCCCTTCCTTCAATTCTTCTGAGTACATACTTAGTAATGGGATTATTGGATCATTTGGAAATTCTGTACTTAGCTACCTGAAGAACCACCAAACTGCTCTCCAGTTTTGCTTCACCATTCTACATTCCCACACATAGTGAATAAGTGTACATATTTCTCTGCATCCTCTCCAGTACTTGCATTTTTCTGGTTTTTACTGATAATGGTTTATTGATGATGGCCAATCTAGTATGTGTAGGATGGTATCTCATTGTGATTTTAACTTGCAATTTCCCTGATAGTTGATAAAGCTGAGCATCTTTTCATGTGCTTTTGAGCCATTTGCATTTCCTCTTTGGAAAAGTTTCTATCCATGTCTTTTGCCCATATTTTAACTGAGTTGTTTGATTTTTGCTGTTGTGTTGGAAGATCCCTTTATATATTTTGGATATTAAACCCTTGCAAGATGTGTGGTCTATGAATATTGTCTCCCATTGACTAGGCTGACTTTTTACTTTCTTGATAAAGTCCTTTGAGGCAAAAAGTGTTCAATTTTGAGAAGATAGCATTTATCTGTTTCTTATATCATTGCTTGCACTTTGGGTGTAAGATTAGGAAACCATGTCCTATCACAAGATATTTAAGATACTTCCCTAAATTTACTCTCAAGAATGTTATGGTCGTTGCTCTGAAGTTTAAGGCTTTGAGCCATTTTTGAGTTAATTTTGTATAAGGGTCCTCTTTATTCTTTTGGATATGAAGTTCACCAAGCATCATTTGGAAAGAAGCTATTCTGTGCCAGTTGAGTAGACTTGGTTGCCTTGTCAAAAGAAGACAGGTCTATTTATGAGATCTCAATTTGATTCCATTGGTCAGTATCTCTATCTTTATACCAGTATTGTGCTGATTTAGCAACTGTAGCTCTGTAATATGCATTAAATATAATTACCTACATATGTAATATAATATGTAGGTCTCAGGTAGTGTGAGACCTCCCAATTCATTTGTATTTCTCAAGCTAAAAAAAGCTATTTTAGTGCACACTGCCCCTCCAAGTAAATTTGATTCTATTTTTCTATTTCTGTAAAGTAAGTTGTTGGGATTTTGATTGGTTTTGTGTCGAATCTATGAATCATTTTGGGCAGAATTGATATCTTTACTATATATAGACATCTAATTCATGAACATGGTATGTCCTTCCATTTATATAAGTCTTTCTTGATTTCTTTTAGCAATGTTTTCTTTTATTTGCATAGGTCCTTTATGTCCTGGGTAAAATTATGCCTAGATATTTGACTTGTGGTTGCAATTGTAAATGGGAATTTTTCTTGATTTCCTCCTCAAATGCTAATTACTAGTGCTTTGAGAAGCTGATTTTTGCATGTAGATTGTGTATCCTGTCACTTTGCTATAGTTGTTTATTAACTGTAGTAGATTTTTCAGGATTTTCTACATACAGAATCTTGTCATCAGAAGACAGTGGAAGTTTTATTTCTTCCTTTCCAATCTGGATGTTTTTTATATCTCCTCCTCCTCCTCCTCCTCCTCTTCCTTCTCCTCCTCCTTCTCCTCCTCCTCCTCCTTCTTCTTTTTATTCCTAATTGCTCTAGCTAGAACTTCCAGCATAAAGTTGAATAACAATGGTGACAGTCGGCATCATTGTCTTGTTCCTGATCTTAGAGGGAAAGCTTTCATCACTTTCCGTTGAGTATAATGTTAGCTGTGGATTTTTTATATTTTTGCTTTATCATGCTGAAGGAGTTTCCTTCTATTATTAACTTTTGAACGGTTTTCATTTAGAAAGGATGCTGAATTTTGTTAAATGCCTTTTCTGCATGAATTGAGATGATCATGTGTATTTCCTCTTTAATTTCTTGATATGGTGTATACATTAATTGATTTTCTTGTGTTGAACCATCCTTGCTATGTGGGATAAAACCTACTTGGTCATGGAGTATATTCTTTTAATGTACTGTTGAATTACATTTGTTATTATTTTGTTGGGGATTCTTTCATCTCTATTCTCTAAAGAGGTTGGTCTATAGGTTTGTTTTCTTGTGGTATCTTTTCCTGGCTTTGAAAATAGGTTGATGCTGACTTCATGGAATGACTTAGGTAGCTTTCCCTCCTCTTCAATTTTTTGAAGAGTTTGAGCAGTATTGGTATTAATTATTGAATGCTTGGTAGAACTTACATGTGAATCCATATGGTCTTGGACTTTTCTCTTTTTTGGAGTTTTTGGGTGACAAATTCAATCTCTACTTGTGATTAATTTGTTAAGATCCTCTATATCTTCTCAAGTCAATTTTGGTTGTTTATGCTTTTCTAGGAAGTTGTCCATTTTTCTAAGTTGTCTAGTTTGTTAACGTGTAGTTGTTAATAGCATCCTCTCATTAACTTCTTTTTTTCTGAAATGTCAGTTGTTATGTCCTCCTCCCATTTCTGATTTATTTATTTGTTA
>PVIY010062692.1:0-10769 GCA_004026745.1 Myrmecophaga tridactyla | reverse complement strand
TGATGCTCCTTTCAGATACTATATCAACAAAAGAGTAGAACATATGGAATAAAAATAAATAATAGGGGGAACAAATGTTAAAATAAATTTAGTTTGAAATGCTAATGATAAGTGAAAGCAAGGGGTAAGGGGTATGGTATGTATAATCTTTTTTTCTCTATTATCGTTTTATTTCTTTTTCTGATGTCTATTTATTTCTTTTTCTAAATCGATGCAAATGTTCTAAGAAATGATGAATATGCAACTATGTGATAATATTAAGAATTACTGATTGTATATGTAGAATGGAATGATATCTTAATGTTCTTTTGTTAAGTTTTTTAATTAATAAAAAAAAGGTAAAAAAAAAAAAGAAAATCTCATACACTGCTGATGAGGATATAAAATGGTAAAGTCATGTTAGACAACAGTTTGGTAGCTTATAAAGTTAAATAGATACCATGTGACTCAGCAATCTCATTCCTAGGTATGTACCAAAGAGAAATGAAAATTCATGTTCATACAAAAGGTTGTATATGAATGTTCCTAACAGCTCTGTTCATAATCATTTAAAAATGGAAACAATTCAAATGTAATCCACAGAATGACTTAATAAACAAACAGTGGTACATCCATACAAATGAATACTATTCAGCAATAAAAAGGAACAAATATCAAGGCACAAAACTTTAGATAAAACTCAAAGGCATTATGCTAAGTAAAAGAAGCCAGTCTCAAATGATTACCATTTATAAGCCATCTCAAAAAGAAACCTTTAAGAACAGAGCAGCTGCCAGGGACTAGAGGTGAGGAGATGGTGCGACTACAAAGGGATAGCAAGATGGAGTATTTTTGTCTAATGTAACTAACTATTCTGGACTCTGACTGTGGTGGTAGTTACAAGAATCTATGCACGGCCTGTTAAATTCATGGCCTGTATACACAAAAGGACAATTTTACTGCATGTTTATTTAAAATATAAAATATCTGATAGTTAAACAAAAAGCCGTAAGTCATACCAAGGCTTTTCCAGCATATTTAGTTTGGATTTTATCATCTTCAAAAATCTTCTTGTTTATCCTACCTACTGTTAAGATAAGGCAAGTGACAAATGTCTCACCTCAGTTTCTGACATGCAGAATTACTTGGGGATCAATAACCTAAATGTCAATTCCTCTAGGCAGTACATCAACTGCAAAGGAGTCTAATCTGCTAAAAACCACAATCCCACCTAACTGAAGAGTAAGTCCCGACATCTGCATAGTGGCATCATAAAAAATGGCTTTCATTAAAGTTTAGTTTTTTTTTTTTAAGAATACTTAAACTCAGCAGACAATTCCAAGGAGGGAAAAAAAATGTGACTAATTCCACTTCAATTGCGTAAAGAGCACTCAGAAAATGAAAAACTATCACATAATCATTTGTTTCCACCTTTACTATCAGAGAAAAAATGAGTTGCCTTATATGAATAAGTCAGATGAGAGGAAGCAAGGCTGTAAACAAGATAACATAATATTTCAGAATTAATTCCATTCCTCTGCGAGAGTTTATTTATCTTACCTCGACTAATACAGAGTGGTACTACAATCTTCCTGGGAATTACTGCTATACTATAACACACATGGTCACAAAACTTTAAAATTCATACACTCTGGAATTTAAATAGAAAAAAAAAGTACAAAGGCACTACTTTCCTAATTATCTTCATTATATTATTTAAGCTATCTAATTCCTAAGTTTATGTTAGGTATTTTCTTAAAATCACATTCAAAGAACTATTTTTATTTAAGATAAACTCAATGTTTACTTGTTTTTAAGGGTACTGTTATTCTCAGTTGTGCTAGTATATTTAGCAACAATTTCACGTTGCAATATTTGAAAAGAAATAACAGAAAAGCCAATCTGCAATTACACTAATTTCAAATAGAAAACAAAAAGCTTCTGAAGAACAGTTTTCTTTTTGCTTTAAGGGTTTTGTTTTCCTAGTATTACATTAATTAGAAGTGAAATGGCCAGCTTCAAGAATTTAGGTTTATTTTCTCTGGAAACACATTTGGAGAAATCTGACTTACCCTGTCCTTTCTAACTGAAGCCATTTGTGCATAGTCACTATACAGTTCACTAATTTAGTCAATTCAGTTTTAGGTCAATTTAGTTTTGACATGCTTTAAAACAGTGCCCACTGCAAATTTGTATGTTTATTGCTCCATGTAATATCTTCAGTAAATGTTCAATTTATTAAACAATGGCTGCTTTAATAATTCAAATCTGACTTCCAAAGATGCAATGCACCTGTCAAAAGCTTTTGGTAATTCAATAAATTTCTTCTGTCTCTGTGGCACTAAATGTATTTTAAGTCACTCCTCTTTTTCGATGTCTATAACCACAGCAGGTTTTTTCCTTCTCTTTTTAAAAGAATCAAGAAAACCTCAGTCATTTTACTATTGTATCATTCACTGTTAACTTCCAGCTTTCTTGAAAAGTTTCCAGTTAACAAGAAATTTTATTTATAAACTAAATCCAACAGGATGGGAGTTTCCTAAACACCGAGAAGCTGAATAAAAAAGTTCATGGAAATCAATATTATCCAGTAATATTTTAAAGATTACAGTACATTAAACCCTTTACTTCTATGAAATAAAAGTAGCTACCACCTTCCTTCACTTAAGTTAATACTGTCAAAACATCATCACAACTGCCATCTATCTCTACATAAGCAAATCAAATGAACTTACATAAGTAAATCGAATGAACTTTTCACCTTCTATTCCAAAAGCTTTTTCCAGAAATGAAGTTCTGTATACAATATATTTAGGCTATGTGTTTGGAGTCATAAAGAGTCAGGCTGAATAAGAGATTATTCATAAACAATGCTGCCAAAGAATCAAGAAAGGAATTTTGGATGGAGAGTCAGATTATACTGAAATTAAGACCACCTGTGGCATTCACATTTTGTAGCCCAAACTTGTGTTACAACTATATTTAGCCACTTGCAAATAGTTTTGATAAAAAGTTCTGTGATCATCATGTTTAAAACTAATGGGTAGATTCGAAAGATCTCAAATACCTATGTTTCCTCCAACCCATCATTACTTAAGTTCCCCATTGCTGCTTTGGGAAATCACATAATCCAGAATTTTAACCTTGACTATCACTGAGAAAACACAATAACTGTCTTTAAAAAGCTCTGAACAATAGATAGGAATTCTGTGTTTTTTCCATGAAGAGTGGACAGATGCTTAGCACATAGGGAGAGCTGAATAAGAATTAACATATGAGAAAGGCAGAAGCTCTAAAAGTAGTAAATCTCTTCCATTATTTAAAAAGTTTATCCATCTACCCATATTACTGACAGACCCTTCCAATATGAAAAATTTAGAACTGCCATAGCCCAAATACCCTTAAAGAGAGGGATGGTAAGATCAAAGGTGATGGTGGAGTTATACAGAGAAGATAGGATTTAACAAATGAATACGAATGATGAATCATTAAACTGATATCTCTTTTAGTCTCCAGTATTTACTTTTAGAACAACTAGAAAAACCTAAAATTGTGGAATTGTAACCTATGTCAAACTCTGAAATATGTTCTACAACTAATTGTGGTACTGTGCTTTGAAGTTTATAGCTTTTTTGTATATATACTATTTTTCACAAAAAAAGAAGGAAAAAAAGTCGATTGTGATGATAAAAAAAAAATTTAAGCCCTCTAAGCCTCCAACATTATGGAGCAGCTAGAAGGAAAAAAAAATGAGAGGATCATACGGTAGTCCACGACAAACTCTGGGAGCTGTCTTGCAACTACTTGTTGAAGAGTGCTTTGAAAACCATGGCTTTTTTATTTCTTTGCTTTTTTATATATGTTATACTATACAATAAAAAAGTTAAATATCAACAACAATGACAAAAAGTTCATCCATCTATGGAAAGCCACATGAAGTTCATTTTAATCTGCTTCTGAGTTGGCAATTCTCACTATATATTAAGGAATATTGGTTTAAAGCAACTACTGATTGTTTTTTCTTTTTAACTGGGCAAGAGCTGTCTGGAATTTGAATTCAAGGGGGTACAGCAAAAACTTGCCAGTTTATAAAATGGCAGCATTTGTAGAGCTGCCTTTGGCACTCTAGAGCCTTTACTAAAAAATAAAATTGAGTACATGATAATTCTTAAGGCCTTTTTAAAAATTCTTTGGCAGATAATTAATTAAATTCTAAATTGTCATCTGAGTCAGGATTGCCAAATTCAAAATTTCTCACTATTTTTGAGGAGAAAATAGTACAAAAGAGAGAAAAGTCAGGTTCCCAACTCAATAACAAAGGAAAAATCAAGTAAGCCTTTGCTAATAGTATCTATTAATTATCTAGTATGCAAAACACTATTATGATGGTAGGAAGAGGAAAGGACCAAAACAAAGAACAACTAATAACTGTTCTGGAGCTTGCGTAAATATGAAATAACACAAAGAATTTCTTATAAAGCAAAGCTATTTGTTTTGCTTGTTCTTGTAAGTACACTATTATAGACAGGCAGGGACCATGTCTTATTCACAATAATTCAGTTATTCATCACTAGTCACAGTGCCCAGTACAATGTCTAGCACATAGTTAGTACTAGAAAATTACTTCAACAGCTATGTGAATACCAACACTTGGCTTTCTGGACTCCAGAGACCTTTGGAGGGCAGAATAATGGCCCTCCAAATGTGTCTGGGCCCTTGTGCCCCTAAGCCTGGGAATATGTTACCTTAATGGTAAAAGGGACTTCAGATTTAAACTCGAGAACCTTGAGATGGGGAGATTATCCTAGATGGTTTAGGTGGACCTAATCTAACCAGATGAGTCCTTTAAAGTGGAAGAAGAAAACAGAAGTGTAGATGAGAGAAGTCCAGGAAGGAGAAGATACTGGAAATAAAAGAGGACCTCGACCTGCTGCTGGTTTTGAAGATGGAAGGAGGGGGGGCAAAAACCAAGGAATGCAGGTGGCTTCCGGAATTTGTGAAGGACCCTAATATGACAACCAGCAAAGAAAATGGGGATCTCAGTCCTACAAGTGTAAGGAACTGAATTCTGCCAAAACCCCCAAAATAAGTAAGGAAACAGATCCTACCCTAGAGCCTCCAGAATGGGACACAGTCCTGTTTACATCTTGATTTTAGTTCTGAATTAGTTTTTCAGCTCTGCTGTAACAAAGTATCATGGACTAGTTGGCTTAAACAATAGAAGTTATGGCTCACAGTTTTGGAGGCTAGAAGTCCAAATGGCTTGCCAGCAATCCACAACTCAGTCTCTACCTCCATCATATGGCCATCTCCTTCTGTCTCTTTCTCTCTTGCTCTGTCATACTTCCTCTGCTTGTAAGAACTTTGGTTACACTGGATTACCCCCATCCTGATACAGTTTGGTTTTACCTTAACTAAGAGGATCTTCAAAGATCCTTTTTGAGAATGAGTTCACAATCCACAGGACTGGTGGTTAGGACTTTACATGTCATTGTGGGGGACAGCCAACGCACTCAGTGAGACCCATGTTAGGCTTCTGACGTACAGAACAGTAAAATAATATATTTCCATTTAAGCCACTACATTTGTAGTACTTTTTTTTTTTTTTTTTGGCATGGGCAGGCTCCTTTATGGCAGGTGAGAATTCTGCCACTGAGCCACCATTGCACTGCCCAGTTTGCAGTACTTTATAATGGCAGCAATAGAAAATTAATAAATCCTTCTTCACTATTTTCTAGCAACCCCCTTACTTAGTCTCTTGCCACCACCTGACATTGCTTCCATGAAAGATCTAAAATTCTAAATGTTTCTATCTAATCACAATCTCTGATCCTTACCTCTTCTCTTCTATTTCATACTTTCAAATTTTGTTTTTATAATGGAAAGGTCTCTTAAAAGAATTAATATCTTGAAACAAAATTTCACCTATCAATCATGAATTGGTATTTCCTAGTTACAATGTTTGGTCGGCACTGTGCCAAAGAGTACACGACAGCACCATAGAATGGTTATAATCCAATAGCAAACTTCACATTACTTACAACATGCAATAACAAGGACATACAGATGCTTAAATGTATTAAACAACCCAGTGTGTCAAATTACTAACTTACATCCAGAGGAAAAGCCTTTTATTTTTAAATCTAGAACCATTTCTTACCCTGTCTATACATTTCCCTGAAAATATTAAAACATAATAAACAATCTGTTTGATAGTTTTTTTAATTTTATCTAGCTAAAACAACAGCAGAGCATTCCACAACACAGATGGCAGGAGATTTCCTCCTTTCCTGATTAGCGTCAAAGAACTTTCTTCCTATGTCACAGTGAAGAGGAATTTATTTTGTTGCAGGCTATCTCATGGACAAAATACAAAGTAATGAAAGGACAGCTTTATCACGAAAGGCTTTACTCACAAAAATCTTGGGTATCACTTAAAGATTTTTCCTACTGTCCAGATAAAACCTAGCCAAATATGTGATTAAGGAATCAGAATGGACAGAAGTCTGTACTATTGATTTCGCTCTGGTTCCAATTCCATAAGCATACTAATTCCCTGTGGAGCTAAGGTTCCCAAGCTTTGCTAAAAAATGGAATCACCTGGGGAAATTTTAAAAATCCCAATGCCCAGGTTACACTCCATACCAATTAAATCAGAATGTCTGAGGATAGTAATCAGGCATAAGTATTTTTTAAAGATCCCTAAATGATTTCAAAATGGTTCATTACTAGCAATGTGGCATGGTACAGAGAACTGAATGGAATCAGAAGGTGTGGGATTTGGCACTGGCTCTGCCAGTGGGCAACTTGGGTTTGTATCACTGGGTAGCCATTTCATCAACAGTAAAAAGATGGGTTTGACAAGTTATTTCTAAGATCTAATATGCCATGAGAGTAGGATGAGATTCCTTAGTTCTCTTCTAAAGATTAAATTGACTCAACATTTACTTTATGCAAAATTATTTCAAAATCCAAAATCAGATGTTTATTCCAGCCTGAGCATATTTTATGAGAAAAGACTATTTACAGTAGGGGATCAAAATCAGCAATATTTCAATTGCACAGATTTTGACATATCATTATGTCCATCCAAGTCATACAAAGGCATTTATGTTGGGAATAGGCTGGGAACATTTTTTCATAATGTACTTGCTACTGGCCTAGTTCTTGAATTTTCATTAAATTATTTAACGCATGCATTTTCATTTTTTCAAATAGTATCTGTTTCAGATGTAAAAATAAATGTAATAAAGTGTTTTATTTAGCTGCTTTGCTAGACATATATAAAGGGAGGGTACAATAGGGACATAAGGAAGGGTATATGGCACAGGTACTGAAATCTTTTAAAAGAAGGAAATGTAAGATACAAACATCAAAGTAGAAATTAATGGTCAATTTGGAAACCATAAGTAATCTAATAGAGCTGGATGGAGCACAGAGGGAAAAGATGATCAATAACTCATCTTCCAACTTTAAAAGTATGCGAGCATTTACAGGTAGCAGAAGGGTCAAGGATAGCTATAGTGTTAATAGATAGTATAATTTTAGTCTTTTTCTTATAGTAAACTCTCAACTTCCATTAGATTATAAATTATCATTATGTTATGAAATAATATCACTGAATATGGATAACCTGATCCATGCTCCAAGATAAGGACCTTGCTAGGTCCAATGTTTCCATCTGGTCAGTAGATTCCATTCTCTTCCACCTTGAAAGAAAACGCCCTTTTGTCTCACCTGCATTCCCTTTCTACTGAGTCATTCCCATCCCATCTTAAAAGACAAAAACAAAACCCACTCCCTTAATTCTACACACCACAAGTGCATTTTAGTTCTCCTTTCATAATAAAAGATAAAAGTGTTGTCGTTACTCATTGTCTCCACATCTTCTCCTCCCATTTTCTCTTGAATCCACATCAATCAGGCTTTTTTCTCAAACCAGTCTGCCAGTTATTAAGGTCACCAAATACTTCTACATTTACATACAATGATCAATTCTCAATCTTTATCTTACTATACCTATAAGCAGCAGCAGACAAAACTCCTGCCTTGAAATATGTGACTCCCAAAACACTGCCCTCTAATTTTTATCCTTCTTCTGTTCCTTGGTTGGTTCCTCATTTCTCTACCCTTTAAATGAGTGACCTAACGTTGAGTCCTTGCATTTCTTCTTTTCCACCTATACTCACTTCAGTCTGAAGGTGATCTCCTCCAATCTTAAGGCTTTAAATATCTTCAATGAACTAATGACTATCAAAATTATTTATAGATGGTTCTCTCTTCATAATTCCTTCTAATATATCCAACTAGCTATTTAAAAATCTTTCTTAGGTTAAAAGGCATAATCCTCGCAAAGTTCCATTAACTAGCCACCATTATTCTCTGGCTTCATCTACCACTCTCCAAGCCTCATTCCACTTCAGTCATACTGGCCTCCTTGTTCCTTGAACATAGTAGGTACACATTTTACTTAGGGCCTTTGCACTTGCTCTTCCCTAGAACCAGAATGCTCTTCCCTGAGATATCTTCGTAGGGTTGCTCCTTGAAATCTTTGCTCATATGTACCTTGCTTTTTAGACCTGCCCTCCCCACACCTCCCAACAGTCCCCATTCCCCTTCTCTGCTTTATATTTCTTTACAGTACTTGCTATATGACATATACTATTTTTTTCTGTTATTTTTATATCTCCCTCCACTAGAATGTAAGCTTCATAAAGGTAGGTATGTTTCTCTATTTCCTTTACTGATGTATATTACTGTAGAACACTACTGGCAATAGGAGAAACTGCATAAGCATTTAATGAATGACCGAATCAACCAAAGGTTTCTAACATAGGGGAGTAATTTGAATAATTTCAAAGGTAACAAAATATTATTCATATTTCAATCACTGTGATTTAATACTGACAGATTCAACGCTCTGATTATACTCACACTGGGCTTATACTAAGTTAGTTTGCATTCTCCTGAATATATACTAATTAGGAGAAGAAGAGCAGTGAAGAAGCACCTTAGGCAAAAAGGAGCAATCATATTGATTTAAAAAAAGAATCTGCCATGGATAATCCAAAGTGGAAATTTCCCATGCAACATTTCACAGAATCTAACTGCTAAGGATTTGCAAAATCTAAGAGAAGATGATAAGTAAAAATTTCAATCAAATTTCATCAGTACAAAAAATATAATAATAAATAGAAACCCCAAGGAGATTTTATAAATTTGTTCATAAGTAATTTATAATCTCTGCCTAGGATAAGAGCATGTGTTTTCTATCAAGTTTGCATCCTACATTATTCTTCTTTTTCTTTTTTCTAAGCCATCAATGATAGAAGAGATAAAATACTTAGATGAGAAATTAGATTTACACAATTTCCCAAAGATAAGAACAGGACTTCATTCAACTGAGATAAACGATTTTTATAAGTATAATTTTTATTTGTCTAATGCTTTACACATTTCCCAAAGTAATCTTACATCTTCATCTCTTATGGTCATCACACTGAATGTACAACAGGCACACAGATATTAGCACATTCCCACAAAAGCACACATAAAGACAGGAATGTTTCTTTATTTTCTTTACTGCTATATACTGTTGTAGAATAGTACAGCAATAGGAGAAACTTACAAACATTTAATGAATGACTGAAAAAATTTTTTTTAATTTTCCCCTAGAAAATTAGGGGGAAAAAATTGAGTCTCAAGAAGTTAACTGACTTGATCGAGATCACAAACTTTTAAGTGGTTAAACCTAACTGAATTCTTCTGATTCCAAGCCTATTGTTTTCTGTTATACCATAGTATCTTACCCAGTGATTAAAGAAAGGCATTATGTCTATAAAGATAAGATTATATGTTCCTTCCTTCAGGATTAGAGATTTTATATTCCAATTCTTTATAAAAGCGCTTTGTAGATGGTACAAATGTGCTAATATTCTTATTTTTAAAAGAAGCCGGGGACATCAGAGTGAGTCATTCACTGAGAAGAGTGGAAACATAACAATCCCCACCTGAATGAGTCATCTTCAGAGAAGGGTAAAATAGTGGACCCACCCAAATGCACTGTCTACCACCAAGCAGAGCCCTGGGAAGAGGGTAGGGCAGGAGAAAGAGCCCTGAACAAGGAAGGGGGAGAAAGCTAATCTATAAAAGCAAATGGCCCTACATTGCCTATTGCATCTTGACCTCCATCTTTCTTTACTTGTGAATGCCCATATGCTCCTTTCCTCTGAATGTGTTTTTAATAAATTTCTTATCTACTTCCTCCAAAAACCAAGGGGGTGAGGAAAGCCCAAAGAAGTCAGTAAAAATCAAGTCAAGAAAACTGAGTATTCAAAGCAGTAGTAACATGAGATTACTAGTCACCTCTCTGCACACAGGATCAAAGTCTTAATCATCCATATTATCTAATACTACCACATGTGTCAGAGGAAGATAATTAACAAAGGCTATTCCACATAAAATCTTTTTTTATTACTGCTTGAACTCAGATCTAGATCTCTACCTGGACAACCTTGGGAATCTGGACTAAAAATAACAACGAATTCCTTTTCCGCTTCCCTGTTAACGGTTAGTTCAGGTTCAGATAAACACAAAGGGGGAAGAGTGAAATGAGACTAAGTGTCAATGGCTGAGAGATTCCAAACAGAGTCGAGAGGTTATCCTGGAGGTTATTCTTATGCATTAAGTAGATATCACCTTGTTGTTCAAGATGTAGCAGAGAGGCTGGAGGGAACTGCCTGAAAATGTAGAGCTGTGTTCCAGTAGCCATGTTTCTTGATGATGATTGA
>PVIY010062691.1:0-10770 GCA_004026745.1 Myrmecophaga tridactyla | reverse complement strand
TTTACCTTTTATAAATTGCCCAGACCACAGAACTGTTCTATAATGTAAGATATTGACATGGTTCCTGAACCCTTCACCATTGGAAGCCCAGGCACTTTGGACTGTAAAGACCTTTGGTGTTTCAAACCTGATAATGATAAAAACTGCCTGTTCCTGAGCTCCTGCTTCATGCCAGACCCAGCCCTGGGCATTTTTTTTTACACTAACTTTCTCACAAGGTAGCTCTGATTATATTGCTCTCATTTTGTATATGATGAAATGGGAGACTCAAGAAAGCTTTTGTAACTTGCTCGAAGTCATATAACTATTAAATGAAAGCCATAAATGAAATCTAAGCCTTTTAATACCAGAGTCCATGCTCTTTCCACTATACCACAGCCTGTTGTTTCAAAGGCCTAGGACTCATTTCCTTCAGTTGCACCCACAGTGGCTCTCTTCCCAACTTCCCTTCTCTACTCATGGCAGAGAATATCCTACAGACAGCAGATAGAACACCATAAACCTAGACAAACTTCTTTATGAAGAGGATGCAGCCTAATGGCACACTGTGTTGATAGAACCACTAAATAAGGTTGTAGGAGAGTCAAGGATACATAAAAGATATGGAGAGCGGGGGGAGGGAATAACATTAACCATTCTATCGAACATAGGCATGACTGACCCTTAATGAGCTCAGCTTCCTCATTTATAAAGTAAGAGCTCTTCTGGGTGACACTATTTATGTCCTAGGCCTAGGACATAAATATCTTTTCTCTTGCCTAAGCATAGTTATTTTCAGTTCTGTAATGGTCAACTAAAAAGGATTCATTGATGAAAGATGGTGGCATATACCAAGAGGTGTGGCCTCCCAAAAGAATGAGCACTGGTTTCCTCCACCTCTGGGAAAAAGTTCCACTCCTCTATCCTGTGGATATATTTTTCATAATTTATTCTTTCAGATATTTCTGTATGGAAAATTCTTATTTTATTCCTGCTCATTAAGTTTTATATATATTATGATTTGGCGTGTGACATCCCCCAGTGCAT
The DNA here is from genome assembly GCA_004026745.1 of Myrmecophaga tridactyla. Lineage (NCBI taxonomy): Eukaryota > Metazoa > Chordata > Mammalia > Pilosa > Myrmecophagidae > Myrmecophaga > Myrmecophaga tridactyla. The sequence goes on along the minus strand of PVIY010062691.1, from coordinate 9,744 downwards.
TTCCTCTTTGTAAGCTCTTTGGACCCTTGCAGAAATTAGGCTGGTAGGCTAGGGATAGCAGAAATGAAGATCATTCTCCTTTCCTACACATCCAATCGATGGGAAAGAGGGCACTACTGGAAAAGCAGAAGTGTAAGGGAAGAAAACTTTTAAGAGTAATTATTTCTCTGCCAAGGGAATAACACTGACATTCATTGCATATACTTTTTTGAAGTATTAGGTAAAAATAAAACATCTTTATTCTGTTGATTTTGAAATGGTTTTGTAGGTCCATGTGACAATTGGCTTCAAAACAAGGGTTTTTGGAGGAGACAGGTCTCTACCAGTTTTCACCTCACTAAATATGTTTTATAAGATCATCTACGCATGCCCAGAGGGAAGGAGAAAAATGAGGAGCCAGGGAAATAGTGGAAGAGAAACAGAGGGGAGATGGACGCGGCAGATGGAGGATGAGAAACAAAGGATACACAGGGTTTATGTGTTCCACTCCCTTTCCCTCTCATTGGCACAAAAGTGGGGCTAAACTTGGATTTCAAATTCATTTGAGCTCTCCATTGGAGCTGGTCATGGCATGAGGCACAGAGTGACTCTCAGAAGAGAATTTGGCAGGAACAGAGGCAGGAGTCAGACAGGAAGGCTCTGACCCATGAGCTGTCCAGTGAGGTCAACAACAGCTAACCCATCACAAGGCCTTGGGAAGAAAACCAATGGAAATCTTGTTTCCGAGCTTCTAGTGCCCAGCTAGCTCCCAACTAGGTGCTTGCAAACAGATTGACTAATATAATGGAGTGATTTTGTAATCTGTCATAATACCATAAGCCACAGATCCACAGACTTTGACCCCTCGCAGGTATAATAAGCTCCTTTATTCAGCTTCACATGTTCTCCCAATGGGGAGGGAAGAAGGGGCCCCTTCTTCTAATTACATATCCAAAGCATATGTTTTGCTGGAGAACAAAGCATTGTATTCATTAGCAACAATCTTATAAGCAGGTTCTTTTTACTAGCCAGTTAACTAATTGACAGTTAAGAATTTGTATTAATAATATACTGCAGCCAAGCACTGCTTAATCTGACAGTTTTATTAAAAATGTAGGCAAGCTCTGCAAGGCAGCGTGACTGTCAGCCTCTGTGGAGGAATCCTGCTTACCAAGGGTCTTAACTGGGCTGTAAAACAATATCACTCTGGCAGAAAATTGTTCTCCCAGGTTGAAGTTCAGGAGGCAGGAGGTTATTCACTTAGAGGATTTGTTTTCCCCTTTGTGACACATCTGAACAAGGAAGTGATTTTATCCGTGTTTTCTTAAAATCTTATTGCCAATGTTCAGTTGTTCTGGACTGAGTTATTCAGGTGGTAGATTATCCTGACTCTTCCTTTCTGCTTTTTCTATGTGTCTGACATTAATTTCATTTTAGTTTATTTTAATCTTATTTAATTTTATGGGGCATTTCTCAAGCCATTTACAACTCTGTAGAGATGGTGAAATTCAAAATCTGTCATGTCACACTCTTTCCCGTCTTTGCCTTTGAAATTCTACCCATTTTCAAGATACCTTTCAAATGCTACCCATCCCATGAAGTCTTCTCTAATTTGCCCCCCACCAGTGAAAATCACATATTTACCTTCCCTATTCCCCCAATACTTGCACTGAACACACCTGACCATAATCTCTTGTGACTAAATCTGTCCTTTCTATTCTACATCCCTCCCTCCAACAATCCCTGCCTATAGCAAATATTTGCTGGGCTAGATTGAATTTACTCCTTATTACTAGCTCTAGTCTCAGTCATTAAGCCTGAAAACACTCTTATGATCACTATCTCTAGAATTCAATCCTTTCTCAGCAGCTGGACTTTTATTACTTCTTGCTCATCTCCCTGCTTCAGTCTCAGCCTCTTTGAGAGAAATCTTTGAAAAAACACAAACATGTTCATGAGACAACTCTGCTTAAAACACTTCCACTGAAGATTAAGAGGTACCAAATAGCCAAAACCATCTTAAAATAGAGGGAAAAAGTTAGGGGACTCATGCTTCCGGATCCTAAAACTTATTACAAAGCTACAGTATTCAAAACAGCTTGGTACTTGCCCAAAGAAAGACATACAGAACAATGGAATCTAATTGAGAGCTCAGAAATAAACCCACACATCTATGACCAACTGATTTTTGACAAGGGTGCCAAATCCACTCAATGGGGGGGAAAAAAAAGCTCTTCCACAATGGTGCTGGGAGAATTAGATAGCCATATGCAGAAGAATGAAGGTGGACCCCTACCTCACACCACATACAAACATTAACTCAAAATAGATCAAAGACCTAATTTTAAAAACTAGGATTATAAAATCCCTAGAAAAAAATACCTTTAAGACCTTGTGTTAGGCAATAGTTTCCTTGACTTTCTACTCAAAGCACAAGCAACGAAAGGAAAAACTGACAAATTAAAATTTTTGTGCATCAAAAGACTTTTCAAGAAAGTAAAAGACAACCTAAAAAATAGGAGAAAATATTTGCAAACCACATATCTGATGAGGGCTTAGTATCCAGAATACATTAAAAGAACCTCTTACAACTCAACAACAAAAATACAAACAACCCAATTTAAAAATGGAAAAAAAGATTTGAATAGACATTTCTCCAAAGAAAACATACAAATGAGAGAGAAGCCCTGACTGTGTTCACCATGTGCCTTCTCACTCGAGAGAGAAACCCTGAACTTCATTGGCCTTCTTGAACCAAGGTATCTTTCCCTGGATGACTTAGATTGGACATTTCCATAGACTTGTTTTAATTGGGACATTTTCTCAGTCTTGGAACTGTAAACTAGCATCTGATTAAATTCCCCTTTTTAAAAGCCATTCTGTTTCTGGTATATTGCATTCCAACAGCTAGCAAACTAGAACAGCAGGTGATAGGGAATTAATGCTTAATTAGCACAGAATTTCTGTTTGAGGTAAGTGAATAATTTGATAATGGATGGTGGTGATGGTAGCACATCATCATGAATGCAATTAACACCACTGAATTGTATATTTGAAAGTGGTTAAAATGGAATATGTTGCCAGAATAGAAAAAATAAAAATTCATAGAACTGTTCAATAACATGAATCCTAATCTGCACTATGGACTATGGTGAATAGTATAATTATAATGTTATTATTTAATCATTTAAAACAAAGGACCACACTAATGCAGAACATTAATAATAGGGAAAACTGCAGGGGTGGTATATAGCAACTCTAGTTTCTACATGATATTTCTGTAAATTGACAATTGCTCTAATAACAAAAATGGAAAGGAAAAAAAAAACCTTTCCACAGTTCCTCATTCATTCATTCCCCAAATATTTACAGAACACATACTGTTTGCCTGGCATGATCTTGGGTACAGCAATGAATAAAACACTCAAAAATCCCTAGTCTTGTGGAGCTGACATTCTAGTGAGGGGAGGTGTTCTAGTTTGCTAGCTGCCAGAATGTGATATACCAAAAATGGAATGGCTTTTGAAAGGGGAAATTTAATAAATTGCTAGTTTACAGTTCTAAGGTTGTGAAAATGTTCAGATTAAAGCAAGTGTATAAAAATGTCCAAATTAAGACACCAACAAGATGTTACCTTCACTCAAGAAAGGTTGATGATGTTCAGTGTTTCTCTCTTAGATGGAAAAGGCACTTGGCGAACATGGTGACGTCTGCTAGCTTTCTTTCCTGGCTTCTTGTTTCATGAAGCTCCCCCGGAGGCGTTTTCCTTCTTCATCTCCAAAGATCTCTTGCTACTTGGGCTCTTGTAGTTCTCATGGTTCTTTCTGGCTCTTTCTCTCAGAATCTCAAGACTTTTCCAAAATACTTCCTCTTTTAAAGGATTCCAGTAAACTAATCTAGACCTACCTGGAATGGGTGGATCACATCTCCCTCTAATCAAAGTTAATACCCACAATTGGGTGCATCCCATTTCTGTGGAGATAATCTCATCAAGTTTCCAACCTGTAATGCTGAATAGGGATTAAAAGAAATGTTGCTCCCACAAAATTGGATCAGGATGAAAAAATGGTTTTTCTAGGGTACATCATCCTTTCCAACTGGCATAGGAGGCAAGCAATAAATCAACAAGTGAATATATCATGTGTTAGATGGTAAAAGTGCTTTGAGGGAAAGAAAACAAGTGAGGGCATCAGAATGCTATTTTTAATTAGGTTAGGAAAGTCCCCTGTGATGATGTGACACTGAGAAGGGATGGGGGGAAGCGAGGGAGAGAAACAGGTGGAAATCAGAGGGAACAACAGCGTGAGAGAAAGGCCCTGTGGTGGGAGCAGGTCTGGAGTGTTCAAGGAGCAGCACAGGAGCCAAGTGTGGTCGGAACAGATGCAGGCGAGACGTCGAAGGTGGGCTGGGAGGAGATCATGGGGACCCTCGGGCATTAGAAGGATTTTGGATTTTACTCTACAGGAGATGGGGAGTTTGAAGGATATTCACCAGAGGAGTGTTTCAATTTAACTTCAGTTTTAAAAAGATCACTCTTGCTGTGTTTAGATCAAAGTTGGGGAGGGGAGGGAAAGGACAGAAGAAGGGAGACCTGTTCAGAGACTATTGCTTCAGATGTATTAGTTTTTTTTTTTTTAATCTTTTTCTTTTTCTGGAGTGATGCAAATGTTCTAAAAACAATCATGGTGATGAATGCAAGACTATGTGATGATATGTGGGCCACTGATTGCATACTTTGGATGGACTGTATGTGTGTGAAGAAATCTCAATAAAAATATTAAAATTAAAAAATATTAAAATTTTTTAAAAAAGAAGAAAATGGAGATGGGGGGAGATGGAGGAAAAGGAGGGAGAGAAGGAGGGGGGGGGAGGGGAAGAGGAGGAGAAGGGGGAGGAAGAGAGAAGAAGAGTGGAGAGGGCAGTCCTGGCCCAGGTGGTGCCTGCAGGTGGTGAGAGTGGCTGGACTCTGGATATTCTTTGAAGGTACAGCTAACAGGACTTGCTATTGGGTTGGATGTAAGCATGATGGAGAGAGAGAGAGAGAGAGTCAGGGTGACTGCAAGTTTTTTTTTGAGAGGAAAAAGCAATAATTTTCAAAGTGCACTTCAACAAATAACTACTTGTTGAACAGATCCCAGAGTTTGTCATGGGCTGTTCCATTCCACCATCTTAGATTTTTCCTTTTAGCTACTCCAAAACATTAGAGACTAGAGGGAATAGTAATATAGTGATGCAGCAGTCATTCTCGTGTGTTAAATCCTATTTTCTCTGTAATACCTCTTCCTTCATTTTTTTTTTTTCCTTCCCAGGTCCTCTGGGGTGGGTCCTCATTCTCCTGCCTGAGCTGGACTCATCACACCACATCTGTTCAGTGCCTGGAGGGAACTCACATCCACCAGGCAGGCAAAGCATGGACTGTGATATACTGTCACAGCTGGGTGTGAGCACTCAAGAGCCCTGCTAGGTGGAGGCCAGGCAGGGGCCACACTGGGGTGTCCTGTCAAGTCGAGGGGCCTCCGAGCATGAGAATGGGAGGCTGCCTGGCCGTGTGTCCCAACCCATCCTAGAAGAGGGCTGACCCTTAGCTAGCCTTGAGCCAGTGCTGGAAGCCAGGCCCCGTGTGGAAGGGTCCTTCTCAAATTCCAAGGGCTTCCTCGCAGCGTGCAGGTGAACAGGCAGTCCCCACCTGAGGCTTCCCTTGGGCAGCACAGACTGGGGCTCTGGGGTCCCTAACACACGCTGACCCCCAGGCCCTCCAGGCTGAGCTCCAGCCTTGCATCCTAAATCATCTCCACTCTTCTTTTCTCTTCCTCCCCCTTCTCTTCCTCTTCCCCTCCTCCCCCTCCTTCTCTCCCTCCTTTTCCTCCTTCTCCCCTCTCCTCCATCTCCATTTTCTTCTTCTTTTTAAAATTTTAATATTTTTTAGTTTTAATATTTTTATTGAGATTTCTTCACGCACATACAGTCCATCCAAAGTATGCAATCAGTGGCCCATAATACCATCACATAGTTGTTCATTCATCACCATGATTGTTTTTAGAACATTTGCATCACCCCAGAAAAGGAAATAAAAAGATTAAAAAAAAAAACCTAGTACATCCCATACTCCTTACACCTCCCTCTTTTTTACCTACTATTTCAATCCATTTTTTTACTCTTTATCTCCCCCTATTATTTATTTACTTATTTTTGCCCCCCCCCCTTATTCATCTTTCCATACCCTGGATAAAGGGAGCATCAGACACAAAGTTTTGACAATCACACAAACATTCTATCTTTATATATAATTATCTTTAAAAATCAAGGCTACTGAAACACAGTTCAACAGTTGCAGGCACTTCTTTCCAGCCACCCCAATGCACCACAAACTAAAAAGGGATATCTATATAATGTATAAGAATAACCTCCAGGACAACCTCTTGACTCTGGAATCTCTCAGCCATTGAAATTTTACTTTGCCTCATTTCTTTCTTCTCCCTTTTGGTCAAGAAGCCTTTCTCAATTCCATAATGCTGGGTCCTGGTTCATCCCAGGAGTCCTGTTCCATGTTGCCAGGGAGATTTCCACCCCTGGGAGTCATGTCCCATGTAGTGGGGGGGCGGGGGGGCAGTAGTTCACCTGCTGAGTTGGGTTAGAGAGAGAGAGGCCACATCTGAGCAACAAGAGCTTCTCTGGGGATGATTCTTAGGCATAATTACAGGTAGGCTTAGCTTCTCTTTTACCAGAATAAGTTTCATAGGGGGCAGCCCCAAGATCAAGGTCTCAGCCTATTGATTTGGTTGTCCCCACTGCTTGTGAGAATATCAGAAATTCCCCAGATTGGGAAGTTTAATATTGCCTTCTTTCTTCCCAAATCCCTAAGGGGACTTCGCAAATACTTTTTTAATTCTCTGCCTGAATTACTCTGCAATGTCTCAGGGTATCACACTAACCTCTATAAACCAACAGGACCGCACTACTAATTCAAGAGTCCATGTAATCATGGTGTTCGAATAAAGTGATCATACAAGTTAAATTAGATAATGTACTACCAGAAATATAAATTTTGCATAAAATAAACATCTCTTCTTTTGGTCTCAAACAGAAGTTGAAGTTTTAAAATATAGGCCACAGCATCTTTTACCCTGTATTCTGATTTATCTTAGTCTTATCCAGGTCAGCTTCATTCATATCTCTACTTGAAGTCTGATCATTTTTTCAACTGTTTTTAACAGTTGTTATATGGGGTAATGCTGACTTTCATAGCTTTAGAAGTCTAGCTGTGACTCTCAGGTATCACATAAATACTCAAAGTTCCAGGGAACGACCAGGCTATACACATATAGCTCACTATCTCAGAATTTAGAAATAACAGAGTTACAACTCTGGGATAGATGTGACTGCTATAAGAGCTTACAGTCTAGGAACCTTTACAATAGGTCCCAACCTGATAACCCATGCTTTTGACTTCAATTCTCCAAGTTTGTATATTATAGTTAGTTCATATGAGTGAGGGATGATACTGTTTTTCTTTTTGTTTCTAACATTTCATTCAACAAACTGTCCTCAAGTTTCATTCACCTACTTGCATGTCTCACAACTTCATTCCTTCCTGGAACCACTCAGTACTCCATTGTATGTATATGCCACAGTTTGCACTTCCATTCCTCAGTATTTGGACCCCTAGGCCACCTCCACCCATTGCAAATCACAAACACTGTTACCTTAAACACCAGTGTGCCCATGTCCATTCATGTCCCCACTCTCAATTCCTCCAATTATATACCGAGCAATGGGGTTGCAGGATCATATGGCAAACCCACCCCGAGTCTCCTGTGGAACCACCACACTGCCCTCCAAGGGGCTGCACCTCTCAGCTTCCCTATCAACAGTGAGAAGGTACATCTCTTTCTCCACATTTTCTCCAGTACTTGTATCTCTCTGTTCATTTTTAAACCATTTCATTTGCACATTATACAATCCAACATAAGTAAAACATCAGTGATTTGAGGTATAATCACATAGCCATGGCTTCATCATCACAATCTATATGAGGCCATTTCTTTTCTTCTGCAAAGAATCCCATACCCCTCCCCCGAATATCCTGCTTATAGACATTTAGTTTTGGCATATTGCCCTTATCACTGTCTGCAAATTTTTAATTCTATCATTTATTTGTTTGGAGCAACAGGAAGGATGACTTGGGACAGAGCCTATGGCTTCTCATCCTAGGACTATATCTGGCCCACATCTCCAGTGTTATCACAGTCTCCCCCTTTCTATATCCTATGCTTCATTTACACCAAGCTCCTCCATGTTCCACACTCACATTCCTTCACATGCCTAGATCTTTACTCTTAACAGTCACTTCTCCATCAGGCGAACTCCTATTCCTCCTTTGAGACTTGAGAAAGAACATGCCCTCTGTGATGTCTGCTCTGTCTTACGCACACATGCCCACCTCCCTCTCCTGTGGCCCTTTAGAAACACTCCTTGTACACTTACCGAGTTGCCCAGTGTTAGGCATCTGGGGCTCCCTTGAGACAGTGTGCTCCTTGAAACTGGGACTCTGCCTTACTCATCACTCTAACCCTACCACAAGGAGTAGAACATCTTGGGAGCTCAGTAAGGGCTTAATGAGTCAGTGACTGAATGGAATTCATAAAGGGATGTGTCTCCCCCCCTATATCCCTCCCTTCCCCACAAAAGAAGTTTTGGTCTTTCCCTTGCTCTCTGCAGCCATATAAGTACTCCCGCTGCCTGGCAGAGCACGTGATGAAGGGACTTGAGAGGATAAATACTGACTTGGTGTTTGGAAACTCAGCAATAAAAGTTTACTCGTGCATTAAATATGTTTAAAAATGTCACATAGACTGTTGTAACCATTCCCCCCAAACCAGTCTGCATGGTGGGGAATGGTAGCCTCCAAGTCTACTACCAGGAAAGCGTTCTCAGAGATGATGGAACAGAAAGGCTCACAGACCAAATTAAATTGCTTGATTCACATGATTGATTGAATCAATTTAAAAAACACAGTGGGAAGTAGGGGCACATAGATGGGGTCAGCAGCTATAGGATAAGAGGCAAGTAGGGAGGAAGGAAGACTTCTCTTCTCTCTCAGCCACGTTGTCCTCTAGAGCATGGTTTCAAGAACCAAGGGTGAGTTTGATCAACATGGGGTGGCATCAGCAGAAAGCAGGTGCCTGGAGTCGCCCCATGGTTGCTTAATTGTAAAGACACAGGAGCAATATGCCTGCTCACAACTACAGCTTGCCGATTCGTTTACTGAACAGCCAGGGGTTTTATCTAAGTTTCTGGAGCAGAGCATATGTGGGGGTGTACTGAGATCACCAAGGTGACTGGGTGAGGACTGGCAGCACTATCAACCCGGAGGAGGTGAAATCCCTACTTTATAACTTTGTCTTTCCACACCTTTTTGTCTATAAGTAACACTCTTCTTATTCTGTCCTTATTATCATATAACATGTTTTAGAGGCCGCCAACTTACCACCTATACTCATACACGCCATGAAGTCTATGTTTCATAAGCTCTCTCCTTACTCATTAACTACAACTAACACATCCTTTGAGTTCCATCTGTCACAGGCTACTGGTTTACTTTCTATGTAGGCTTATGATTTTTATCCATCATATGTGATTTTTTTCTTCGATAGCAGAATTGGTTATTCTCTAATAACACAGTAAACACATATAGAAGCTGGAAAAGAGAGTTTCTGAACTGCCAGTTTAGGTCATGAGATGCCTCTGCTTAAAACCCCCCACCGT